>JAKLMF010000225.1:0-22842 GCA_022813555.1 Botryosphaeria agaves | reverse complement strand
ATATAGCGCCGTGCGCGTGATCAGGTTACGCTCTGCATCCAGGCTAACGTCGCCTTTTCCAAGCCCGTCATACTGAATCGTGCAATTCGCCCGCGCATCTGAGGAGGTCTTCGTGGAGTCGAACGTAACGTGAAGTTCTAGGTATATGGATAGTGCGAGGCCTATAACATCGAAGCCAGGGCCAATATTGGCGGAGGAGCAAGGGACCTCTGCAAGGGGATTAGCACAAGTAGCAGCAGGCAGAACATGCATTTGGAGCCAAGGCACAAGCCGCAAACAGTAGGCGTAGACGGGAGTAGGGCAATTCGTAGCTCAATGGCTGTCGGGTGATTGAATCTGGATGAATACTCTTTCGGCAAGCATGAAACGCAAAACCAATACGTACTGATTACGATCATACCGAGAAAACACCTGGTGATACTCGATTGGCCTGGACGTGTTCAGACGAAGCTAGAAGAAACAGCTCACCTTCCTGCCAGGTACTAGGATGGCTGCAATGTTGCGCAGAGCGGGAGTTACTCTCGCGGCAGCAGAGGAAGATCCCTGCAAAGTGAGTGAGTGAGCGGGAAGTTCACCAAGCGAGCGGAAGAGCAAACAATCCAGCGGACCGGCAAACACGTGATTGCGGAGCGGACTAGCGAGCGGATAATCGGTATGTGGGGTCATTCGAAATCCCATCACCCTGCATGTGATAGACGGGGGACAGCCCTAGAACCTTTGTTCCTACAACGTCAACAATGTCAAAATTACGAATATTGCTGGTTGGAAATGGTGGGAGAGAGCACGCCCTAGCATGGAAGCTTTCGCAATCATCCCGCGTCGAACACATATACGTCGTTCCAGGCAATGGAGGCACCGCCAGCCTACAGAACGTCTCCAACATCGATTCAGTCAAGCCTGAAGACTTCTCTGGCCTTGTAGACCTCGCAAAAGAGAAGGACATCAGATTCCTAGTGCCGGGTCCGGAAGCGCCACTCGTCGACGGGATAGTAGATTATTTCCAGCGCCATGCGCCTAACATCCAATGCTTCGGTCCATCGAAAGCGGCTGCGCGCATGGAAGGCTCGAAGACCTTCTCCAAAGATTCCATGCAGAAGCATGGCATCCCAACCGCTGCCTATCGTAACTTCAACAATTACGACGAAGCGAAGCAATATCTCGATTCTGTGGATCATGATGTGGTGATCAAGGCAAGTGGCCTAGCGGCGGGTAAGGGAGTCATTATCCCTCAGAGCAAAGCAGAGGCTCAGGCTGCACTGAAAGACATGATGCTGGATAAGGAGTTTGGTGCGGCGGGTGACGAGGTTGTAATCGAGGAGTTTTTAGAAGGAGACGAGATGAGCATACTGAGTCTCTGTGACGGCACCACAATACGCTCACTTCCGCCTGCACAAGACCACAAGAGAATAGGAGATGGCGACACGGGAAAGAACACAGGAGGCATGGGGACATATGCACCTACGCAAATCGTCTCAGAGCAAGTATTGGAGGATATCCACAACACGATACTGAAGCCAACGATTGCTGGCATGAAGGAGGATGGTAGGTGTTTAACCTCGTATCACCAGACAGACATGATCGGAACTTGCAGCTGAGAATCCCAACTAGGCTATCCGTTTATTGGCTGTCTTTTTACTGGGCTCATGATAACGAGGTCCGGCCCCAAAGTGCTTGAATACAACGTCAGATTCGGAGATCCCGAGACACAGAGCGTACTAATGTTACTTGAAACGGATCTCGCGGAGCTCATGGTGGCCTGCACCAGCGGAACACTTCATGATCTCCAGCTTAAGATATCGTCAAAGTTCGCTGCAACAGTGGTCGTAGCAGCAGGAGGATATCCAGATGCATATAAGAAAAGCATTGAGATGCAAGTTGACCGTGTACCAGAAGGCGAGTTTCGTTGTATGTGAATTCATCTCGAAGTGACGGACGCTCATGTGTTATCTGTAGGCGTGATTCTCTTCCACGCTGGTACTGCAATGATCAACGGCACTCTCAAAACGTCGGGTGGAAGAGTGATTGCCGCTACAGCAGCAGCAGAGACGCTAGAGAAGGCCGTGGAGAAAGCCTACTCAGGCGTAAAAGCAATCCGATTCGAAGGTATGCAGTACCGAAAAGATATTGCCGCACGGGCATTGAAGAGGTGACGACGGAATACGGACTTCAAGGTCTGAAAGCAGAACAAACGAAGGGACCACCGAAGAGAGTTGCTTAGAGCAGAACTTTTGGTTACTCTCTGCGGTCGCAGCTTCGGTTGGCCAGAGAAAACAGTGCCAGCGGCTGCGCAAACAATGGGCACATACTCAGAGAACGGGTTCTCGAAAGAGGATCGAGTCTGCGTCACAGCTCTGTAGACCATACTGCAACATAGAAATGCCGTTTTCATAATTTCACGGCTTTGTTAGCCTTCTCTCTCGCCTTCTCCTCCAGTTCTATCTGTTCGTCCCATGGCACCTTGACCGCCATATGCTCCGGCTTGACACCAGTGTTGACCTTGTGATGCTCACACGTGCAGTATATCACTTTACCGTCAACAGAGGTCATCTCGCCCCTGATCATCGCCATCGTCCTCCCCACTTGCGTGACCCACGCCCGGATACGGATGGTCGTCCCGATTGGCACGGATCTAAGATATGAGACGTTGAGTGTGCGAGTTACACCTCCTAAAAAGCTAGAGGAGTTGTAAGCTCCGCAGCTGGCATGAGAACGAAGGCGACTCACTACCAATAGCCAGGTCGGGCAAGGGGGCCTAAGGCCGTGAATGTACACATGTCTGGTCGGTGAGCTGTAATGGTCTTATTGAAGGGTGGTTTGCAAAGAGGAAGCGTACCAAAGATTACAGCGGCTGCTCCACCATGCATCACGTCTACACCATTTGCAAACGTCGGATTAACATTGTCCGGCGGTTGAAGTGCCTGATTGTTGCCAGCTCACCGTTAAGATTGGAGTACCTCTCTGTGATCAATAGCTCGTACAGCACTGAACCTTCAGGACCAGCATCGAGTAACTTGACATTCTTCATGACTTCATGATCGAAGTCCTTAACTCAACGAATCCATTAGCAAGGGCCTGGCCTGCTAAACGAGTCGAGTCCATACTACATGATGTGCCGGTCGCTTGGCTGCGATCAGATGGTACCTAGAGCGTTCATGTTAGCTCCATCCTGTGTCTGGGATCGATGTCAGAGGTCATGGGCGGAAACAAGCTTAACGGGGCCAAGGTGCATTATGCACTAAATCTTAGAGCTTAACTTGAATGTTCAGCTCAGAAACTAGCTGGTGGAGCGTGCAATAGGCCCAGACGCTCCTGACACCAACCTGGTCGCACACGATACGGCGTGCAGCTTGCCTTTCAAAAATGGATTGGACAGCGGCCATAGCCTTGATCCTGGTCTCATCTTTGTCCCCCATACCTCCGTCTGTAAGCGATTGTCCCTTCCGACCTCTGCACTGGGACGGGCATGTTGACAGAGTTGGTGCACGAAACAAGCTTCATTGAGTAACCTCGGCTTGGTTCAGCGCGCAGCGGGTGATCGCGACAAGCGCGAACTCACTGTCGGGATTCCAGATCAGATCTGGGGTGTAAGCGCCGCCACGAGGCGTCTAACTAACCTACCTACATGACGCTCTCAGAGAGGGGAATCGTACTAGGTAACCCTATGCAAAGACTGTACATGAGGCCAGCTTGCCCTGTCTTTCTCCGGAGGACATCCTTGACCAAATTGACCCTTTGCGCAGTGATACCACCATGGCTGCAGCGTCAAATCCAGTGTCTCCCGCGACGCGGAAGAAGGTCTTGAGAGTATTGTTTATATCACTATTGCTGGACTTGGTACAGTCATCCGCTCCCCCGCTTTGCATACCCCGCCTTACTGACCTCCATAGATTTCGTTCACATTCATTCTGCCCCTCTTCCCAAAGCTCCTCGAGTTCTACCGGGACCTTGAGTCCGGCTCTGCCACATCTACCACCGTCTTATCCCGCATCTTCGCAGGTCTCAATGCGTATAAACACTCCTTCGCCCGCCCCATCAATGATCGCTACGACATCGTCCTCCTGGGCGGTGCCCTAGGATCCCTCTTCTCCTTCCTCCAAGCCATCGCCTCGCCCATAATCGGCACACTGTCCGACAAATATGGCCGCCGAACAGCGCTTCTGTGGTCAATGGCAGGCAACATACTGTCTGTCGCGCTCTGGGTCGCAGCAACCGACTTCCGGACTTTCCTAGCCAGCCGCGTCGTCGGCGGGCTGAGCGAAGGCAATGTCCAACTTGCCCTGGCCATGGCGACGGACGTCAGCGACGAGAGCCAGCGCGGCGCCACCATGGCGCTTGTAGGCGCGTGCTTCAGCATCGCGTTCACTTTCGGCCCTGCGCTGGGCGCTGCGTTGGCAAATGTTACAACACTTGCGGCAAACCCGTTCGCGACGGCTGCGGGATTTTCGCTCTTCCTCATCGTGACAGAGACGGTGTACTTGTACTACTGCCTTCCAGAGACGCTGCCAATGGCGCAGATGAGCGTGACGGCGAACGGCTCGGCTGAGACGAAGATGGAGACGAAGCCGAAAGTTCGAACGAATTCTCACACGATGCTGAATCTTACTCACTTCGCCTTCATTCTGTTCTTCTCGGGCATGGAGTTCTCACTGCCTTTTATGACTTACGAACTCTTCTCCTACTCCTCCGCACAGGTCGGACGTATGCTCGGCTTCATCGGGCTTGTGGCGTCCATCTTGCAGGGTACTGTCACGAGACGCCTGCACCCATTGAAGGTTGTGCAGATGGGCGTTCTGAGCAGCGCCGTGGCATTTGCCCTGCTGGCTAGGCTGGAATCGGAGCGGATGCTGTATGTGGCTGCGGCGATGTTGGCAGTCACAAGTGCCACGGTGGTGACCGGGTTGAATAGTTTGAGCAGCTTTGAAGCGGGAGCGGGAGAGCGAGGTGAGAAGCTGGGGAATCACAGAAGCTTAGGTACGTTTCCGCCTTGCAGCTGCTCTTTTCAACTCATAGTATCGTCGCTGATCAAGACTGCAAATCACACAGGGCAGCTGGGCCGGTCACTCGGACCACTTACCTTTTGCTCTTTGTACTGGTGGGCTGGCCGCGAGGTCGCGTATGCCATTGGAGGCGCTGGCATGATCGCGGTGAGTGGTCTAATCTTCGGAGCACTCAAAGCGCCTCCTGGTACAGAGGTCAAGAGGAAGCGTAGAATAGCAAATGGCCATGTTGGGACCGAGAAGCCAGTTGTACATTCATAACTTTGTACTCAAATCAACTTTCTCTGCTTGAAACCTGCAAATGCACGGCGCTTGTAGAGCCAGAATCGCTGAACAGCATTGAGCGTCCTTGAACTCTTCCAACCGCATATTGTCCCGTGAGATAATAAGGCGATGTGCCATTCATGCTGCGTATACATTGAGTACAGATCCTGCCTGGTCCTACGATGCCGCTTCCAAAACCAACGCCAGCCTTGATATGCTACAATTGCAGCTATTGCATGATATATTACGCCGCTTTCGGCGCCCCACCCCTCTTCTTGAACTTCTTCGACTCTGCAGACACCCATCAGTAACCCGTGCCAAGGTCTTGACATCTCCAGTAGTAACATACCTGCAGCAGTCCTTTTCTTCTTCGGCGCGCCCTTCCCTCTCGACTTCGCTCTGCATCACACGTTCATCAGCGTCGCAGTCTTAACGACGAAATCAACGCCCCCTTCCACATCCCTTGTCCATCGGTCTAAGTCCCCTACTATGCCTCCGAATCGACACGTTCGAATGAGCTGACTGAAGAAAGACACCACGTACATAGCGATGCTCTCAAACCTCTCCTCCTCAGCCTCATTTTCGATTTCGAAATTTGAGTACGCCTTCTGCAACTCTTTGATCGTGCCCGTGCGGCGCGGGTAGTACGATGCTATTGAAGGTCCGCGCAGACGCTGACGCAGCACTTTAGTGCCGAGACGTTGGCAGTTCGGGTTGAAGACGGTGTTGAAGACGCGGCATTGGACCTTTGACGAGAGATATTAGTGAGTGATGACCAGATATACAGAGCTTGGGGTGCCGGTCAGAGATGCAGTGAAAAGATGAGAAGTACCTTCATAAGCTCTAATATCCGCGAGCGTGCGACCGACATGGTGGAGGGATGGGGTGGTCAAGTATCGGTAGAGGCTGTGGTAGGTGAATGGAAGGCGGTGGTTCGTAGGGCTGAAAGCTTGGCCCGGGAGCAGCCGCCACTAGCACCGCATCTGCTGCTTGTCAGAGCCCTCTGCTTCAGAGGCACCCAGTGTTGAATCTGCTACAACTTACAACCTGCAGAAGCGGGTCCAACAAAAGAAAGTTCCGTGTCTCACTCGCCCACTGCGTAACTCTACGCCGCTGGACACTCCCATACAGATCTTCCTAAGATAAACAATATTGTAGAGCAAACTCCTGGTTTCCGGGTCGCATCAACGCAGCTATGCCAGAAAAACGACCACATCACAGCAACGGTTACGGTCATGGTCACTACAGAGACGACAGATATTCCTCCAAGAGACACAAACCCTCCAATAATCAGACCAACCACAGGACCAACAGTCACTTCGATATCGAACCAGGAACCGCAGCAGATCTCCCCAACCCACTCCCACCCCTCCCTCCACTCCCTCCCGGTCCCCTCGCCAAAACGCCTTTCACGCACCCCTCCAGCGTTAAAAACGAGCCCGACTCCTACAAAAACTGCTACGAGCACTACGAGTTCGTCGGCGACGCCTTCATCGAATACACTAGCTCGCGTTTGATCCGGGCGCGCTTCCCGACCCTGCCCGTCGGCCGCATGGCCCAGCTGCGCGAGAGCATCGTATGCAACGCGAACCTAGCACATTACGCGCGGGTCTACGGGTTCTGGGAGCGTGTGGCGCCGAGCATCGAGGACGGCGCGACGCAGAGTGGACGCAAGCCTGGCGTTGAGACGAAGATTCTGGCCGACTGCTTCGAGGCGTATGTTGATGCGATCATCGAGGCGGATCCGGAGAATGGGGAGAAGACGGCGGGGGAGTGGTTGGCGAAGCTGTGGGAGCCGAAGCTGGCGAAGTATCTGGATGCGAGAGTTGGGAGCGATGTGAAGGATGAGCTTAACAAGTTGATTGTTAGTCCCGGGGAGAGTAGGATTGAGTGGAGGGACGAGCGGCCAATGATGGAAATGGGGAAGGGCAAGCAAAGGTTCTTTATCGAATGCAGGTTCACGGGGTTTGGCTTGCAGGATGTGTTGTTGGGCAGGGGGGAAGGGCCGAGCAAGACTGAGGCTAGGTCGGCGGCAGCGGCGGATGCGCTGGTGAGGAGCAAGGACGTCGTTGATGAGGCACATCGGAAGAAGGTGGAGTACGGTCAGAAAAGAAGGGCTGAGGCTGAGGCTCAAGCCCAGAACAGCGAAATGAGTGAAGTTTGAGCTAGGCTTATACATGGACGTTCTGCTGGTATGCAGTGCATCATGCGAGTTCACCAGGGCCTTGCTCCTCCCCAGACGGTTAAGGATTACCCTGGGCGGATGATGTTCTCCTGTTGCCGGCGATTGATGGTTTCGCACTCTTGACGGTCGACGACCTGTTTCTCTGTGCGCTTGAGATTGATGGAGCAGGCGCACCGCTTGCAGTCGCACCAGTCGAGGTCGGATCGGTCTCAGAAGTTTCTGACGCATTGGTCTCAGACGTTTCCGCAACCGTCGCAACAGTCTCATCGGCCTCGCGCCTCCCCTCTGCCCCTTCTTCTTCATCTCTAGCCTCCTTGTTTTTCTTCTCTCTCTTCTCCCTTTTCTGCCTTGACTTCTTCCCCCTTTTCTCCTTCGCCTCCTGCTTCGCCGCGCTCTGCTTCTTCAGCGCCGCTCTATTCTCCATCAGGGTTTCCGTTTCCATCGCCGTAGCCTCTCGCAGCGTTCTAAAACGGTTGCTAAGCCTTTGGACGACATATCGGTACAAGAGAATGGCAATGCTCCCTGCGCCATACGGTATGGCCCACGCCCCCCACAAGAACCAGAATTTGTTGAACCCTGTCTGGTTACTGAACCAGCTACCCTTGCCGAATTGGAAGGCCCACGCGGCCAGATGAGAGCCTGTGTCACGAACAGGATTCGCGGCACCGCCGGTGTTGTATCCCTGGAGATGAAGATCAGTCATATGCTTTGCAAGTTCGTCGTCGAGGAATTTGTCAGTCCTTGGATGGAAGCTTGTCTTGCGGAAGTGCAATTTCCTTACCATGGTCATGCTGAGGCACGTTACGGCCAGCCCGACAATGAGCGGCTGCACATTGGGGGCAGGGGCCAGATTATGCTCATCCCGCAGGCTGAGGAAAATGAGGACGAGTATACCGGACGCGAACGCATCGGACAGCCCAGCGCTCCACCACTTGGATCTGGGATATAGATAGAGCGCGTTACCTATGCTCGCGTGGTTCATTGTTATTCCGGAGTGTGCTTGGATTGGATCCTTGAATATGGCGAGTGCTACGACAGCGGCGAGAAAGGCGCCCAAAAGCTGCATCAGCAAGTACACGATGCAGCGTTCCCAGGTGAACCTCTTGGCCTTTTCGGTGAACATGAGGGCGAACGTTATGACGGGATTCATGTGCGCATTGGATATGCCGCCGGCGATGTAGATGCCGATCATCGTGCCGAGTCCCGTGGAAAGAGCACTCGTGAAGAAACTGCCCTTGTCCTCTGGGTCCAACCGTCCGATCGTCACCTGAAGATTACCACAGGTTCCAAGAAGGGCGGACACAAAGACCTATACAACAACATGTCAGATCAATCTTAAAGACTACACGAGTCCACCTACCCCAAGACATTCAACCAATGGTGCATATCGACAGATATGATCCGACCTGAGCAGATGGTATTCAAGTCCCCCGAGCTCAACCCATCGACACCACATGCACCGCCGGAGCCCTAAACGTTGCCAGTTTTCGTGGTGGCACTTTTCTGTGGGACACCAAGGGCAATGCCGGCACCAGAGGCGTCTCCAAAGTGAATGTGGACAATTCGCTGGTTTCACGCTTGGTCTCTGCAGTGCAGCACCCTTGTCTATGAATAAACTCCGGAACAACCTACGAGCAAGGCTCTGCTTCTTGACCACTGCATCGTTCCTCTCCGCTGTACCATCTGTAGACAAATTCAACCGGGTTCCGTGCTCAATATCACGAGGTTCAAGTTGCTGCTCGTCTACCGACGTTGTCGATGCGTTCCAGATGGGTTCCAAGGGTCTATTGGACCCCGGGTGGTCGAGGAGGTTGTTAATTGCGTCGCGATTGATATATGACGGCTCAGTTGACTGATGCATAATAAAGAATGCTTAGAAATGAACTGTGTGTGAGATGTGTGTGAGATGTGTGTGTGTGTAGGAGCACGCTGCCTGCGCTACTGTATTTTCATGTTTTCTTCGCATCTTGCATCGCACCTCCCTCTTTCTCTCCCGGACGGTGAAGGCAGAAACCACATTCTCAGAAGACCACGGTTTCTCCTTCCCAGGACGCTTACTGGCAACCAAAAATTCTGCGCCCAGGTTTCTTCGCTTAGAGATGGTGCAAGCACTACTGGAGTCATCCGCAACAGAGCGCTCGCATGAGAGTAGTCTGAGGTTTAATGTGGATTTTTACATTGAAAAGATGTGAAAAAGACTACGTACAGTACTTTACCGTACGATGTGATGTGTCCATTGACCATTCTTGTTCGTCCACACGCCTTCTCAATATCGAGCACCTAGCGTGCTGTTCCTTTGATGTTGATGATCATTGAACACACAGCTCGTGCGCATACGCTCGACGAACTTCGCTCTCGTCTATGCCTTTCCAGTCACACTCTCGCCATCAATCTCCCCACGCGGCTGCGAGAGCCTCTTCTTACTAATAAGCCTGTACCCGCCGACCAGCATGATCAGCGCCTCCGCCCCTAACACAACCGCCAGGGTGATCATGGCACCGATCACACCGCCAACAGCCGTCGAGATGCCACTGTGGCTTGAAGAGGACGAAGAACCACCCGGAGCCGTGGTATGCGGCGCGTAGGCAGCACACGTCCCCGTCGAGTTCCCGCACGCCTCGCACCACTCCTCGGTCGTTCCAACGCTGAACTTGCCCATTCGCTCCACGAATGTCGTCCATGGGACCGTGAGATCACTGCCGCCAAACAGCGGATACGCGACCGGCTCGCTGCCGTTGCTGGACGTCCCATTGTGGAACAAGAACCGCACCTTCAGGTCGCTAGCCGCCGGGAACGGCGTCGCAGGCCCGCTAGTGAAGAGCTCGAACACCATGGCGGACGCGTAGTCCGGCACGCCGTAAAAGTCCGGGTTTGCGGCGGGCAGGTCGGCGAGGCCGAAGAAGGAGAGGAAGGCGGCGTAGGCGCCGAACTGGATGCCGAGCTTCTGCTTGCCGGCCGAGGCGATGGTGCCGTTGAGGTAGTTGACGATCTCGGCGGCGAGCTGCATGCCTGGCATGGCGCGCGCGTTGTCAGAGGCGTTGTAGGCGAGGCCCCATTCGTGGGTGTGGGCGAGGCCGCGGGCTTGCAAGAGGACGGAGGGGGTTAGGACGGAGGAGCTGGGGATGGTGGCGTTGTGGATTGAGGCGACGTTGATGAGATCCCAGACTGTAAGTGGCGTGAGCAGTGTGCGTACGAGGACAAGATGAGGGGTACGTACTGGTATATGCGTTCTTGAAGCTTGTCTGGGCATCGCTGAATGTGCCATTGACGACAGGTTTCAGATCACTGTAAAAGCCCCGAGTGTTCTGGAGTAGATTATCGTACTCCGCCGACAAAAAGTAGTTATTCGAGCTCGTCTGCGCGTTGGCACAGCTCGACGCATCCTGCAGCCAGCCATTGTCCTCACTACCACTGCCGGTAGAGACCAGCGCAATGGGGATTAGTTGGTAGCCATTGAGCGGTGCCTGTACCACAGTGCCGTTCCTTAGACTCTGAGCGCCCAATGTGCCAACGGGCGGGTAAAGGCCTTGCAGGAAACCAAGTGCAGAGTTTTGCAGAACGGTGTCGGACGGTGCTGAGACAGATATCTGTGACTGCTTGACAATGTCGGTATTCAGACCGGCAATCTTCAACGGAGCATCAGAGGCGACATAGCGGCTGCGGAAGTACTGGCCAGCGGTGTAGATCTGCTGGTAGCCCAAGTCTGTCAAGTTTGCAGGTGGAGTAGACTTTGCTGTACGATCACCATGCCGATGGAAGATGTACGCGCCCACGACAGTCTCTTGCGCATAAGAGAAAGGAAGAAGCGAGAGGAAGAGCAGCGGAGACGTGTACATGGCTGCTTATATGCACGAGAATGAGAGGAAGTACTTTACAAAGCGACCGAGAGCTGGAGAAGTCTATCTATATCTCATCACTTGGAGGAATCTCCGCGGATAACGGATAGCGGGGCATTGCTTAGCTGGAAAGCTTGATAGCGGGGCAATTCTGTCACATCTCACTGGCAGGCACCGCGTATCATCGGCTGGTACGGGTTGTGCGTCGCTTCGTTCTGCAAGTGTATGTAAGGGTCGATCCCGTAAGTAACGGTTTTGTTACATCGAACTTTGCCGACATTACCGCCCCAGCACCGCTACGCTGTAAGTGGTTAGTCAGCCTTGTTTCACCTGCACTCACTCTGTCTCCAGTAGTACACGCGCCCTATCAACCACCTCAAAACGCCTTCACCACGCCCACGCCATCGCACCGCCCATCTTCCACAATCCACCAAACACCGCCCTCATGTCTCTCTCTACCGGCCTCCGCAGCTTCCGCCTGCCCTCCGCGACGCTCACTCAGTCATGCCGCGCCTTCTCGACGACACCGCGCGCGTCGCTCGCGCGCATGACCATCATCGGACGGCTCGCCGCTGAGCCCGAGCTCACGAACGCCAGCACCGGCCGCGAGATGGTGCGGTATGCGCTGGGGACGAGCTATGGGCCCAAGGAGGACAGGCAGACGAGCTGGTTTCGGGTTACGAGCTTTGATGAGGGTCCGAGGAGGGATTTACTGTTGAGTTTGCCGAAGGGGTGAGTGAGATTGTTAGACTTTCCATTCGAGTGCAGGTTACAAATGACGAAGAATGGAGCTGGGATTGTTGCGGCACAAAGGACGGACGGGTTCCCCTGGAGTGGGTCCAGGAGGAAGGGTTGGATCGTGCTACACCTCGAATGAGGAGCCAACTCGCAACGCCGGCTATTTGCTTGCAGATGCTGATCACCGCTTCTTCAGTACACTCATGCACCTCGACGCCGAAGCACGAATGCAAACCTTCGAAGATGAGAACGGCAAGAGGCAGTCACGGCTGAACCTCGTCCAGAGTAAGTCAACCACGTTCTCCGCGTCATCATCGATGGTGCTCTAAGATCGTTTTCCAGGAAGCATCGAGGTTCTCAGCAGACCCCAGCAGGCCAGCCCAGAAAGCGGCGTAACCAGCGCGGCCGAAGAACCCTCGAGCGGGCTGGGCGCTTCGTGAGGCAGACATCCCGGTGTTACTGCGGTTTGTAAGACAGTACTGAGTGTTGGGACGGAGACTGGCGTACATTGGAGGTTCCCTTGGTGCACATAAATTCCCATGTACTCCATTGCCAGTGCCACCGGCTGAGCCGGAGGTAGTTCAGTTCGCATGTTGTATATCTATCTACTACTCAGTGAGTTCGGGTGGTTTCCCGAAGGATAGTAGTATTGCAAGGGCACCGTCATGCTACATGCGGTCATTTCCACTCCTCAAAAGATGATAGCTGTGTCTCTGACACTTCACCCAACTCCCTGTCACACCGTAAGGAACCATGGGGAAGAGATGTGCATATGAGCAGAAGATGTATCATGTCTCCAGACACTTCATCGAATATTTGCCGAACTCTTCGAGTTAGGTGAAGCTCTTCCCACCGCTGATATAGTTGTGAAGATTGCCGCTAGCAGCCACCGGTCAGTCCAGATGGACTAGACACGCGCAATGCCACCCTAACGCAAAGATCCTTCGAGCTGCCTAGCTCAATCGCCCCAAAGCACCGAAATGCAATCTAAGAAATAAGCTCCTCCCCTCCGTTCTCCGCCACAACTCCCTGCCCATCCTCCATCCCATTCTCCATCGCAACCTCAGCAGGCGTCGCGCTCGCAGCCGCCGCAGCAGCCTCCACAGCCGCGCCAACCGCCACCTCCCCAACGACCGCCTCCTCAACAGCGCCCTTCCGCCTGAACACCCTCGCCCACCTGAGACCCCACCCCTTGACCAGCGTGCCCTCCTCCTCGCCAAACCCGCTGGACCCATCCGCCTCGATGAATGCATCGTTCGCCCCCTGCGCCATCCCGCCGACCGCATCCTCAATCAGCGCGAAGAGCGCCCTCATCGCCTCCCGCTCCTTCGCCAGCGTCTCGTCCAGCAGCGCGATCTGCTCGTCGCCCAGCCGGCCCTGCGCCGCCACGCGCGCCCCGAAGATCTGCCGGACGCGGCCCGTCACCTTGCCCACCGTGCCGGCCACCATCTCGTACAGCCAGGCGTCGGCGAGCGGCTGGCCGGCACCCAGACGTCCACCCTCGCCGGGGCCGAGCGCCCACTCCACGACGGCCATGGGGGTGAGGATCTGGTAGTTGAGCAGCTTGTCGACGATGTTGACGGCGGTGCCGGGCTGGTCCTGCCAATAGTCGGCGACGCTCTGGACGATCTGGCGGCGGGCGGCGTCCGAGGCCGGGCCGATGGCCAGCAGCCGCTCCTTGCAGCGCTCGATGGTGGACAGCACGTGCGACAGCGACTTGGAGCCGATGTAGCAGATGGCGGTGACGTAGGCGTCGGTGGAGGGGACGTGCACGTCCTCGATGCCGTGGTCGGCGGCTTGCGCATGGATGCTGTTGATCACTTCTTGGATTTCAGGCTCGGGGGCTTTCTTGCGGAGGAGGGCGAGGAGCGCGCGGCCTTCGGGGGCGTATGGGGTTCCTGTGGAGTGTGTCAGTATGGACGAGAGCTAACCTTGGAGGGGTCCCAGGAGGGAGATAGTGGGCGTACGGTCATCGTTGTACTTGAAGTCAGGCGTGTCCTTCTCTTTGCCTTCCGGTATGAGTGGATGGTACTGTTCAGGTAATGTCTCACGGATACGTTTCGCAAAGCTGAGCCGGATCTCCTTGTCCAAAGCGCCAATAATGAACGCCTTCTTGGGGTGCAGATTGTTTCGATCGATGTCGTCAAGCCTGTTGAACTCTCAGCAAAACATCGCTCAGCTCGATAGTGACTGGTTACATCGACTTACCATTCCGTCCACTTCCATCGGAACTCAAAGTTGCTCAAGTGGTGCGCAAACCAGTCCATAAAGCGATACGAGAGCTCCATGTCCATTACGTCCACTGCGCGGAAGAGGAATCTGATTGCTCTTCCCAGGCTTGGTGCAATGGCCGCCGGGGCAATCTTGCACGACTCGGTGATCACAGAATGATAGTACACCAACTTGTGCTCAGGCGTTGGAAGCTGGAAGATTTGGGAGAACACAGCGTCGACCGCCATGTCTTCTGGCTTCCAAGTAGACTTGTCCCCCGCAACATCTCGCAGCTTGTCGAAGGGTGTGGCCCGCTTGACGAACGTGTCAGGTGCCCAGTAACAGTCCATATCGATGAGAAACTTAGCCGCCGCGATGCGGTTGAAGTCCAGGATGTTAATCGTGTCAACGAGAGCGTCGCGCAAAAGGGACGCGGCGATATCCGTGGTCTTCGGTACGGTCTTTCACCTGTCAATACTGTACTGAGACAACGCAAATCCCGATCTTACCTCTACGTCCTGATCCGCATACAAAGAGAAGTACGTCTCCGGGAACAACGGCTTCGGACCCGGGTTGATCGGAGAAGGAACGGTGAGGGAGGGAAAGGCATGTTTCGAAGCCACGGCTGATCCGTCTGCGTCCTCCAATCGCGGCCTGTACAGCCTAGGAATGCAGGCCAACTCGAAGCCGCGGCTGGCTTCGCCTTGCATCTGCTTTTGCAGAAGCCCTATAACGCTCTGGAATCCGTACGGCTTCTCGTCATCCTCGCCAATGTATGGCTCGACCAGCGCTTCTAATGCGTGTGGTGCTGATGCAATGATGTCCGTCTTCTCCAGCAGTTCAGTTGCTTTTTGCTCTAGTCCAATGGCAGGAGAGGCGATGACATATGGTAGGGTAAGCAGGATGATCTTGACCAGTTCGAAACCAACGGCCTATAATCACAGTTAGCTGGATTCGACACAGGAGTTTGACCGATCGCACATCTTCCTGGGACGCTGCCTGCAAATCCACTGCTCTGTTGAAGAGCTCATCCAGCAATGGAAATATTCCATCCCCTTCAAACACGTTGTGAAGGCAGGCAAAGAACCTCAGTAGTAGCTTTAGCTCCCTCCAATTACCCGCATCAAGGTATGTCTGGGCCTTTGCGCCGACTCGTGAGAGGATATCCTGGGCGACTTCGGACTTGGAATCATTGGCGTAGAGAACGACGGCCGCTACGAATGGTATCTTCAGGGGTTGCTCAAGCACGCTTCGTGTTGTCAGCTTCAGACAAGCCCAGTCCTCTGGGTTAAGGGACGTACAGCTGGATGAGAAGGTCCAGAACGTTTGCCTTGACGTCCTCATCATCAAAGTTGTCCGCTATTGTCCTTCCAATATCGCCAACATCCTCTTGCGCATTTCTGATGGGCTACACATGTTTTTGTAAGCCGACTCTCCCTCCAATTCGATAGTTGCACAACCGGTATTACTCACCGACTCGGCGATAAGTAGAAGCTGTTTGCGGAGCTTGGTCGCCAAAGGCTCCTCGTATCGGCGACGCTGCGGACGGCGGTCATATTCATCGTCATCTAGAAAAGACGGAGCAGATCAGTCAGCGGCGACAGATCTCTTGCGCTCCAAAGCCACGCATAACCCGAGCAAGAATTGTTGCATGCACACATACCCCTGTATCTACGTTTGCGATTGTTGTAGCCGCGGTTGCCTCCAGAGCGCACGTCGAGGTCTGCCATTGCCTCGGAAAGGTTTCGGATAGGGGTGTCAGGGCGGTAGAAGTCAGGATAGGAGACGGCGTCGCGTTGGTGTTGCTCGACTTTCGGGGCTTGCTGCTGTCTCGCGAGGTGATAGTGAAGGTCAGAGCTTCTGCGCCGAAGTTTGCTCGGTTTGCAAGCCGACTCGCGGAGCGACAGCTGGGCGAAGGCACGTGCCGCATCGCTGTTCACCATTTGGTCCCGCATTGTGAGAGCTCGTGTCTTGCTCTATATGTAGGTGTTAAGATATACGCAGTTCCTTGAAAGATCTTGGTTTTTGTTGAGAGAGAGGGAGCGTGTAGATAGATTGGAAGTTTGTTGTGAGAGTAAGATCTAGAAGGCAGCGTCACCTCCTGAGCGCCGACCTCGTCAGCCAATGGTCAAGTGAGTATGATGGTGAGGTGCTGGTGAGAGAAGACACTCTCATCGATGCAAGACCGGTTCTGTCTGTGTAGTGACGATGGTCTCGGCTCATGCAAGCGCAAAGCAAAGTGACCGACGTGAGAGGAGCCCAGAGCATGAGGAGCAGACCTTGTCAGTTGATCGTATTCAAAGGCAAAGACCTTAGGCCGGTATCATGGAGTCACCAGGCCAACAGGAAAGCGACAAAGAGAGAGCCATCAAGTAGAACACCACGTGCCGGTCGCAAGAGGTGGAATGGGAAATCGGTCTAAAGTTCAATACTTCTTTGAATGACAGGTAATTTTCCGCTTGAGCCCGCACTGCTAAGAAGGGGGTCGCCCACAGCAACCTCAGAAGATTATCCAAGCCCGCCTGATCGCAGCCTACGCCCTGCTAGCACAAGTTGAGCGGAGAATAGGGGAGAAGCAAGAAAACAGCTGCATCTGCGACAGAAACACGCTTACAACCATGCGAACACGCTTGTCTTTGCCTCCCCGTCTCCGTCATTGCCAGCCGGCATCCCTCAATTGGTTCCCTCAAAGGGAGTTCCACACGCTGCTGAACTCGAAATCGAAAAGAAGAAGACATCTACGAGGGCCAGTAGTAGAAAAGGAGAAGAAGAACAACCGATAATGAAGCCTGCCGACGCACCGAAGATGTTTGATGCCCGGCTGTATCTTTCAAGAACCAAGACACAAAAAAAGAAGGGGGCAAGCGGCTGGAATATCAAAGCGGATAAATGCCCCTTAACACTGACGCCTGCAACAGCTCGCAAATGGAAAATCTGCTCGTGAGCAGTTTGGTTCGTTCCAAGACAGAACGGAAGATAGATGCATCGCCGTTTTGGTATAAGGAAACATGACCTCATAACGCATACCCCTTTTGGGCCCTTGATCAGTCCAGCCGGGCCATCATCTCATCTTTCGATAAAGGCTTGAGGTTGTCGATGTCTAGGCCGTTGGCCTTGAGAACGGGCCGCACGTGTGGCGGCACAAGCTGCTGGTTGAGATGAGGAGCGATTGAAAGCTCTGCGAAGGATGTGAGCATTGTGAGGCAACATGAAGGATGTTCAATGCAGACTCACCGTGCAGCGTGAAGTTGAACAGGGGTGGCAGATCCTTGGTACTACCATTTGCGTGACGAGAGTCCGGCAGGCGAGTGTTTGGATCCCTGAGCTCGTCGAAGAACGGATGCACCATAGCCTCAATAGCTGACAGTCGTTGCGTTGGCGTGTACTCCAACAGACGCGAGATCAAGTCAATTGCACTCGGCTCTGCCTTCCTGAAGACCTACGGAAGAGTCAGCTTGCGCTATGACCACACTACGCGCAAGTTTTCGCGACTCACTTTGTTGAACGGGTGCGGCTTGATCTGTGGGAATTTGTGCTCCATGTAGTTTGGGTTCATGGTCCGAATCTGATCTCGCGTAGGCGTGCCCAACACCTTGATGATCTCAACAAGCTGGTCAATGCCTGACTCGCCCGGGAACAGCGGTTGTCCGAGCATCAACTCAGCCATGACACAGCCAGTGGACCACACATCTACCATTGTCAAGTCAGCCGGGCCGGTCCAGAGTATAGCGTACCATGGGAGCTCCGCAACATGACGTACCGATTTTGGTCGTGTAGTTGGTCGCTCCAAAGATCAACTCTGGCGCGCGGTAATATCTTGAGCAGATATACGAAACGTTTGGTTCGTTCTCCACCAAAATCTTGGCGCTACCGAAATCGCATAATTTTAGGACGCCGGTGCTCGGGTCGAGTAAGAGGTTTTGCGGCTTGATGTCCCGATGGCAGATGCCCTGAGAGTGGATGTAGGCAAGCGAGCGGAAGAGCTGGTAAATGTATAGCTTGACCTCGAGGATGGGCATGACGGTCTTCAGCTTGTTGAAGTATCGCGAGGCTCGGTACACCGTCTCCGGGACAAACTCGAGTATCAGGTTCAGGTAAACCTCGTCTTTCTGTTCTTCTGATGAGTGATTGCTATCATTGCTGCTCCCGTGGCCGCCTACCCGTTCTCCATTGCTGTAGTAGAATGCCTTGAGCTCTACGATATTCGGGTGTCTGACTATGCGCATAATCTGCAGTTCCCGGTTCTGGCGCGTGTCAGCAAACTCAGTTCTAGCGCAGGATCTTCAATGAACACACCTTGAATCGCTTGTCCTGAAGTACTCTCTTAATAGCAGCATCCTCGCCGCTGGGGGACAGCTTGGTCTGGAACACCACTCCGAAGGACCCATTGCCGACAATCTTGCACTGCGTGTATGCGAGATCCTTGTATTCGCCGGTTGCTCCATCTTGCACCTTCTCCCGGATGACCTCTGATGTCCCGTTAGCCTCATGCATGCCCATGCGAGTTGTCCACTCTTACCGCCCATCCTCAAGCTGGAGAAGGCTGTTGGCCGATTCTGTGACATGGTGTTGGTATTTGGCACTATCCGACGTCCGACTGTCGAGTCCTACCGCGAGTACGGTGGGCTGTATTTGAGGAGCTGGTGGTGAGAGCGCGAGGCCCGATTGAGGAGGTCCGTGTTGTGCGAAGGCGAACGGGTGTCGTTGGTGTTGATGTTCGGTGCGACGGACTGCGAACGGTGTATTCGCTTGCTGGCGATCGCGCAGTTGTTGCGAGGATGCAGTCGAGTGTTGGGTGGTTGGCGGGTGTGGGCGTGGTCGTGGCTGTACGAGGTCGCTAAAGCGCAGAGGTACCGCCGAACAACGAGTTTATGAGGAATGGCAGGGAGCGATCTTTGGCAGTGTTCGATCCTTGCTGCTGCTGTTGTCTGGGGTGCGTTCTGGGGAACAAAATGACGAACGGGTTCTGATGATGCGGTTGCAGGCTCAGAGAGATTGCCGGCTTAGCGGGGGAAGTGGGACCAGAATCTGAGAGGTGCGCCTGACCAGGCCGTTGGTGGGCTGCGAGGTTGAGGTGCGTCGAGCTGCAGTAACGTAGTGTCGCGGCGGGAGCGCGGGCGGCTTCACAGTTCACCGAAAGCAGAGGTAAAGTGAAAGGAGATGCGAGGAAGAAGTAGAGGGAGCGCTAGGTGCTAGGAGGAGTTGGGACTATTTGCTTGGGATGTGAGTGTGCAGAGCGAGGAACAGTACTTTGGTAGAGCGATGGGCACGACCCCTTCCAATATTGGTCACGATTCGCTGAGACGCCAACCGGGGCAGGAGCATCACGTGCGGGTCAGGAAAGCAGTCAGGCAGCGTGGCTGGCCTATCAGAAGACCAGCCAACTGAGCACCCGCTAGAGGCGTAGGTGGCTTGCTGGGCCTGCTCCGTGCCCACTGCTTTGCCTTTCGTAATAATACCCGATCAATGCAATTGGTAGCATTACCACGCGCGAACTGCTTCCTCGGAGTCCCGAGCGTGAGGTTGTGAGGTTGTGAGCGGCGGGCGTTGGGAACGTCAAACAGCGATACGGTTTGCCGGCGTGATCTATCTAGCCACAGATATGCAATAGACAACATGCAACATGCAACATGCAATATGCAAGCCGGAGACAGGGCCGCGCGCCCAACGCCCTCGAGACAACAACTAGTCGAGTTTCATCTGCTGCGGTGCTCAGCGCGCATGGGGAGCAGATCACGCCTCCAGCCGAGCCTCTCACGCACGCTGGATGGGCCTCAGCTACGGCCGATGCTATTCTTGGACTGCTCTCACACCGATGCCACAGGCGCATCCGTCAGCCGTCGTGGGTTCGGGGTTTCAGAGAGCAGGGCATCGAGTTCTTCAGATATCGCATGCAAGCGCTGTGTCTGCACGCGACCAACACCCCCGGCGGCGTGGTCAGGTGTGAAACGACTGGATTGAGCGAGCTGCAGACTCGCACTAGGCACCATGACGGTCGA
Organism: Botryosphaeria agaves; assembly: GCA_022813555.1. NCBI lineage: Eukaryota > Fungi > Ascomycota > Dothideomycetes > Botryosphaeriales > Botryosphaeriaceae > Botryosphaeria > Botryosphaeria agaves. Next base: position 2,612 of record JAKLMF010000225.1, on the reverse strand, counting down.
GTGACAGCCTGAGGCCGCTGCAAGCGCGGGCATGGTAAAACATGGTTGGCCAGCCGTGGGTCAGCTATTAGATTACCTACACTGTGGTTCTTGGACTTGTCTCGAGGCTGTCATTGGCGGACTGGCGCGCTACACCGGCGCCACGGCTCTATTTAATAGGCGAGAGCGCTCTGCAAGTGAATAAATACTCGTAACATGCCATGACTATCCTAACATCGTGAGTCGAAATGAGGCTGATGGCCACGTCGCACAAGGTCACACAGCACGTGCATGCAGACCCAACGATCGTGCATCAACCAGGAAAAGGGGAGACACGGATCGCAGCCAATGCATTCCATGCTCTCTCCTACAACGACACGGCCAAACCTGCAGCGATGCCTTCACCATCGGCCTCCTCGTCCGTTTGCGGCCTCCTCGTCCGTTTGCGGACTCCTCCGTCCAAGGCTTCCCGGTGTACTTTCGCCCTGCACTGTCACTTCCGCAACCTGATCCCAATCCAAGGGACTCTCCCTCGTGCCCCTAGGTGTCGCTGGTCCGCTCTGCGTCCCGCGTATCGGGGCGTCCGGCAGCGGCTTCAAGGTCTGATCATCGTCATCGGGTTCAACGGGCCGGGGACTTTCTTCAGATCCGGGACGATCGTCCTCGCCACCAGACGTAGGGGTAGGAGGCGTGTACTCGAGCAGGGTGCTGCTCCGCCCGTCAGGTGAGCCATCAGACAAGTGGCTGCTGCTTGAGCGCAAGCCACTGAGCTCCCTAAAACTCCTTCTGCCTTGCCTTGGCGGACTTGGACTATCGGCAGGACTTTCAAATTGCAGGCGCAACGTAGTCTGTGACTTGTTCATCATTTGTTGTACAAGCGGCAACTCGAGATGACTGACGCCTGACCGCACAAAGAGTACGAGGCCAAGGCAAAGGAGCAGAAGCGTTGACTGCACGACTGCCATGCGCTTTTGAAAAACGAGCTCGTCGGCCAGTATGGTAAGACGCGCGCTGATGGCCAGCATCTCGCGCTGGTATATTTCCCGGTGATCCTCTAGCTCGATGACCGTCGACTGCCACAGCTGATCATACTGCTGCCTAAAGCCTTTTAGTTCAGGCATGACTGTGCTGTTGAGGTGACCCAAGAACTTGTCCGTCTTCGCCAGCTGACGTTTCTCGACCTTTGTAAACGCATCTCTGAGAATACGCGACTGCTCCTCAATATACTGCAATGATAGGGTAGAGTTGGCTTCCAACATTTGGAGCCGCTTGTGAAGTGACTTGAAGAAACTCTCTTGTGTTGGAGGATTGGAGGGCTGCGGCTGCGTTGCAGATGATGCTTGCCTGTGGTTGTCTTGTACTACTTGCTGTGACGTCTTGCTTGATGGAGATGCTGTTGCTGCAGGCGGCACCGAAGTTGTTCTAGTATCATCATGCGATGTTGTCGTAGGGGCTGCGCTTCTCGCAGTCGCATCTGATGCGTTGCAAGATGCGGACATAGCCGTCGTGTTAACAGTTTGCGGTGGTCCCGGAATAGAGATTGTGGGCGCATAACCTGTGACGTTGGATGTCGCCGTACCGTTCGCCTGGGAGCCACTACTTGGCGTCTCGACAGCAGAGTCCTGACCCCCAGCAGCTGTTGTAGTAGCGTTGGACTGCGCGGAAGGCTCGTCTCGTTCGAACACAATGTCTTGTGTACGTGCAGGCGGTGACTGTTCTGGAAGTTGAGTCTTTGTGCCCGGAACATTTGTCTGCACTTGTTTCTCTGTGAAAGCAACAGTACTGCTATTGGGTGTCTGATGTTCGTGCAAAGTGTTAGAATTAGTCCTTGACTCGACGTCATTTGCAGTCTCCTCCTCCTTTGATTCCGAGAGGGGAGGAGCCTTCTCGTCACGAAGCGAAGGTTGCTGGGATGCTAGAACACTAGGAGGGATCTCAAGTGCTTTGCCGGTCATCTCCTCAGCAACATCTTCATCGAGGTCATCTTCGCCTCTAGCAAGCTCCTCTTGATGCCGGAACTCCTCCATCATCGTCGTGCCATGTACTCTTAGCAGGCTGACAGGGCAGTAGAACTCACTGCCGTAGTGAGAGAGGAACTCAATCCTCACATACCTAGCCCAGATGAGCGGGTTCTCAATCAGGAAGGCCTGGATCTCGCGACTGTTCCTGGCCTCGAACTCTCCGAGAATCTTCCAGCGGTCCAGCTTCACGGGATATCTGTCGGAGACGCTCACTCTGAAGGTGCGGAACATCGAGCTGAAGAACTCGAAGTTCGCGAGAACGACCGTGTCGACCAGGATGTCATCGCACAGCTCGACAATGATGAACTTGTTCCCAGCGGCGCACTCGTTGAGCATATAGCTGTCTTTGTTCTCCACCAGCACGGAAGAAGAGCTCTTGCACTGCGGGTTGGTCTTCAGCACGGTGGCGGCGCAGTCGAACGAAGCGTAGTTGAAGCGCTCCTTGCACGTCTTGCCCGCGTCTTTGCTTCTCAACCTCGAGTCTGCCGGTACAGTCTCCGCCGCATTCTTGACATCCTCTGAGCCGCTTGGGCCCTTTGCGGTCTTCGAAAAGCGCAACGCTGACTCCTCCGTCCTGCCATCGCTACCACCGAACCCGCTGAAGTCTAATTC
>JAKLMF010000224.1:0-23082 GCA_022813555.1 Botryosphaeria agaves | reverse complement strand
ACATGGCGCTCATCCCGCTCTGCATGACTTGCGTATTCATCTTTGAGGATTCATGGCCTTGCATCCGTGGATAAAATGCTGCTCCTTTCTTCTCATATTGCATTCCTGTACTACACGAGATGTTTCTTATTCATGTTTGCTGTTGTCGTATGGGCGTGCATGGACTGGCATATACGATGGACTTTTAGGGACTGAGTCGGACGGTAGATTGATAGCCAGCTGGAAGGCGCGTGAATCGGGACCTTGGGCAATGAAATGCATCGGTCTCTGCTCTGGAGGCGCACATCGAAAACTACTATGCCGTGAACATGTTGACCGTTGGAGCTGCCGCACCGACGACAACCCATATTGGTCTATCCGGAGTTTCAGGATGATACTGAGAGTTCAAGATATTGACTTATGCGGGTACGCGTCTCGATAGTCCGCGCCATATATGTCAGCGCTCGTCAGCGCTCGTCAGCGCTTCAACAAAGCATGATTGAAACGCGACTTGATATGACCAAATGTGACTGTCTAGAGAGTGCATGGCATCTGTAGCGCGGAAGTAACAAGTCGCATGTTCAACAAAATAGGGAGGCATAAGGAGGTCACATACAAAAGATTTGGTAAGGCATGGCCTTAGCGCGAAAGCACGCCCAGCGCTTGTTTTTCTAGCTCTTTGACCCATTCTTCCGACAACTTTGACATATTCGCCCTGTGCATCTCTTTCAGAAGCTCTTCCAGAGCTCTTCAGTTGCCTCACTCGAACAGCAGCAGTCTTCAGCGCGGCTTCGTGAGTTGCGCGGGCGTCTGGGTCGACTGCATTCCCCAGTGTTGGCCGACTTCCTAAACGGGAGCGAGAAAGGCAGTCCCATCTCAGTTTGAAACACAAACGCTCGCAAAGTCCTCAACATCAGCCTCCGTCACCGCCCGACGCCGAATACGACAACGACAAAGTACAGATTCTCTCCGTTCGCATCGACAACCAGATACCACGCTGCCCGGCCTCTGCTCACGCCGTGTTCTAGTCCAGTAGCATCCATCGTCCGTTTGGCGGTGAAAGCTGTTGTCCCGCTTTATCGAGGTACCAGTGACTGAGAGCCCGACTCTAACCCACAACAACCACCACTGACCACTTATCCGCAGCCGCCGCCGACTTGCTATCCGCACCGGCACTCCTCCACAAGGGTCTGTCATCACATCCGAGAGGGCGAGCGCAAGAGCACACTCCAGTCGACTTGCGTGACTTGACCTGCCGTTGGGCACTCTAACGAGGGGCTCCCTGCCATTTCCCCACAACCGCCGCATCGCGGACAAACTTCTCTCGCTCCTCGCGACTAGACAATAGACGCGCGTGAATCCAAAGACTGCTTCGCTTATACTGTGAGTGGGATGTCTTCTGCTAAAAATCTCCTTTTAGACCGTGCAGCTGGTTGCGTCACTCTTAGGTGGAAAGCCATGAGCGCTGACTTTTGCGTGTGCGGCTTAGCCCTTTGAATCCCCCGACACCCTTCATCCGAGTATCCTGAGGCTTTCCCATTGAGAGCGAGATAACACTCCTGCCACACTACATACAAACGTCGCCGTCAGCTACCGGTGGCAATGGCGGACCAGAACGATGTGGACTTGGACTCCATCATAGACAGACTGCTGGAAGTGAGGGGAAGTCGGCCTGGCAAACAAGTGCAGCTGTTGGAGACCGAGATCCGCTATCTTTGCACCAAGGCGCGAGAGATTTTTATCTCTCAGCCTATACTGCTCGAGCTAGAGGCTCCTATAAAGGTTGGTCTTCAAGCGCTTGAGGAGCCGGATTTACGTCGGTGGCACTGAAAAAGTGTGGCTGCTAACGCTGGATTTCTTCTTCACAGATCTGCGGTGACATACACGGCCAATATTACGATCTCCTGCGTCTGTTCGAATACGGCGGCTTCCCGCCAGAAGCGAACTACCTCTTCCTCGGTGACTACGTCGATCGAGGCAAGCAATCGCTGGAGACCATCTGTCTCCTTCTCGCATACAAGATCAAGTACCCGGAGAACTTCTTCATCCTCCGCGGCAACCACGAATGCGCCTCGATCAACCGCATATACGGGTTCTACGACGAGTGCAAGAGGAGATACAACATCAAGCTATGGAAGACGTTCACCGACTGCTTCAACTGCTTGCCGATTGCGGCCATCATTGATGAGAAGATCTTCACGATGCATGGAGGGCTGAGCCCAGATCTGAACTCGATGGAGCAGATTCGCCGCGTCATGCGACCCACCGATGTACGTCCTGCATTTTTCTTTCCCACCTTCGGTTCCATGCTGTGGAGTTTGAGGGAAGCCTCTTCCATGACCTGCTGACTCGACTAGATCCCCGATTGCGGCCTGCTCTGCGATCTCCTGTGGTCGGATCCTGACAAGGACATCACTGGCTGGAGCGAAAACGACAGAGGTGTCTCTTTCACCTTCGGTCCAGACGTCGTCTCTCGCTTCCTTCAGAAACACGACATGGACCTCATCTGCCGCGCGCACCAAGTCGTCGAGGACGGATACGAGTTCTTCAGCAAGCGACAGCTAGTCACGCTCTTCAGCGCGCCAAATTACTGCGGCGAGTTCGACAATGCCGGTGCAATGATGAGCGTTGACGAGAGTCTACTATGTTCATTCCAGGTAAGCCAACCTCATCAGGAGACATCACTGGTACATGAACATCAGAACGTTCACTGACAGTGCTTCTCTTCCCCACAGATCCTGAAACCAGCCGAGAAGAAACAAAAGTACGTGTATGGTGGCATGGGTGGAAACCGACCCACCACCCCTCCTCGGAAAACAAAGGAGAAGTAAGCAACAAAAGAAGAACGATTACGAACTTTCGGTGCAGCAGGTTCGGACGAAGATAGAGACCCATCATCGACAAGCGAAAACGCCGACTGTTCGACCGCGTACATCGATACTCTGACTCCCCTCGTCGATTTCCAGATTTGACCAACGGTACCCTTTCTACCATACCCATGCCTCCCTTTTCCCCTCGATGCGGCTTACGGATGCTATCAACGACCGCGACACACTACGACTCCTGTTTTCACACCCCTGGTAAAAAGAGGAGGTTGTTACATAGTTGATATCGCGGCTTCCTTCAGCCTTATCAGGTGGGCCGGTGGTTCGGATCATGGTTCGGAGCCACCTGTTGGTCATTTTCTTTTCCATGCTTTTTTGCTGCGACGGGTGGGGGGCGGGTGGGGCGGTGCATGTTGTTTCTTTCTTCGGCTTTCTTTTCAGGTTCAAAGATTTTTGGGTGCATCGTCAGACGGAGATGTCACTGTTGTCATCATTGTTGTTCCCTAACGGTCATGGTGGGTGGGTCGTGGTGGTGAGAATGGAGGGGGAGGGGGTGGTGCGCATGGGTGTCGTTGTACGATTCGGGGCTTAGCGTGTGTGCGTGTGTTGTGTGTGTGTGCTTTCTGTTGACTCGGAGGGAGGAGTGAGAATAGGAAATGGTTATTGCGGCTATGCTATGCTATCAAGACTATGACCCCATCGGCTCTGTCTAGATCTCCCTCCTTTCTGTCAATCTCTTCTCCTACCTTCACGCGAAACATTTCCACGCCTCTTCTGCATCTGCTTGTGCGAACCCTTCTGTGTGACGTATAACTGAACTCGAAGAGCAAGGTCTTTGTAGAAAGAGACTGGAGAACAGATACACCCACACTGGGGGAGACCTGTCATCTTCAATTCGCAACAACTTCACCGTCTCTTCCTTTCCTCGGGTATCACATCGCGAGCTCAGCCTTATATCGTAACTCTCAGTTCTTCGCCATTACCACTAAAGCCCTACTAATTAACATCCTACTTCACTCGCTCAAGCCCCCGAAGCGAGCCATCAATCACAACACCCGCCCTCCCCCCATCCAGCACCACTTTGCAGACGCCCTGGTCATGACTAAGAGAAAAAATACCATCTACGATCCACCATCCATCACCACCAAGACCTTACCAGCAGCCCAATCTTCTCAGTGCTGCATCGAGACTTTCGCAAACTCCCGTGAATCGCTCCGCGGCTGCCACTACAACCTTAGATCGAGTCGACAATGCACTGCCACCAATGAACCAACCTTGCCCCCCGCGCTTGTTCGTTCGTGGCTACGTATGGCTACGCGTCGATGGCGCTTCAGTCCCTCAACTCAAGCCTGCGGCGTTGCATCAGGAGACTGGGGTATGAAGCGCTCTGAGATGTGTGTTGCGGCACCCCCCATCGGTACAGCCGTCCAAACATGAACCTGGTCTAAAACCCGGCTGATGGATCAAGGTCCAGTGTATTGAGGCAGGACCATGGGACCAGCACAACACGTAATATCAGTCCACGACAGTCGAAAGCGGTTGGAAAAACCAGAAGCACTCTCAATGCACACCAGAACATGCCCACTCGTGATGAAGAGGAGCTTCATCCACGTGATGACTAAGCACCAACCACACCCATATTGACTGCAAGGTATTTACTGCGACTGTCATGTCAGAGCAAATCCACTAGACTCTTCCCCCAATCAAACCATGCCGACTTCACGCCTCGACAACCCCCTTAAACCTCTCCCCTCCCCTTCTAACAAACCTCACCGGCACCCGTCCCCTCCTCATCTGAATCGTAATAATCGTCTGCATCCCCTCCCTCAACAATCTCTCCGCCTCATCCCTCGCCATCTCCCACACTCTCCTAAGCCCCTCCTCATCCCCCTCCTTCCGCATGCGCTCGACCTCCTCATCGCCCGCCCAATCATCCACCGCCAACTCAACCGAGTACTGCGAGAAGATGACGGCGAGCGCGGCGAGGATCTCGACCTGGGCGAAGCGCCGCCCGAGACAGGCGCGGTAGCCCTCGCTGAAGGGGATGTAAGCGCCCTTGGCGGGGCGGAAGAGGGTGGGCGCTGTGTCGGGGGCCGCATCGACCCCCAGATCCTGATCACCCTTCCTGCTCTTGTGCCTCCCCTTGCCCGCGGTGCCCGCGTCGGTGTCAGAGCCCGTGCTCGTCGCGCCGTCCGCCATGCCATCTGCCACCGGTGGCGCGAGCCCGGCACTCCCGTTCCCGTTCCCGTTGCCGTTCGGCCGCCTCGCCGCCTTGCCGCCCTCGTCGAGCAGCCACCGCTCCGGGCGGAACTCCTCGAGATCATTGTCCACGTTGCTGCTCGGATGCACCGGCCTCGCCCTATCCCTCGGCGGCCCGTGCGGCCACGCCTTCGGGTTGCGGTGCACGCTCACGGCACCGAGCGCGATGTACGTGCCCGCGGGGAGCACACAGTCCTTGCCGTTCACCATCAGATGTTGGACCTTCTCCGTGCACTTGGGGATGTTGACGACCGGCGGGATGAGCCGCAGCACCTCGTTCATCACGGCGCCGGGCATGCCGGCGAAGAGCTGGGGGATGTCGGTGTCGTAGTCCCATTGGGACGGTGGGTGGCCACGGAAGATGGCGTCGAGGTCGGCTTGGAGGCGCGACTGGGAGGAGGGGGTCATGGCGAGGTACATGATGGCGTTGGTGATGGTGTTGGCGGCGGTTTCGTGGCCGGCCAGCATGAAGACGAAGGCGTTGCCCATGATTTCGGAGACGCTGAGGCCGGGGGCGTCGGGTTTGCTGTTTTTCTTGCCGTTGGAAGAGGGGGTGGTGGTGGTGGGGAGGAGGCCGGAGCCTTCGATCATGGCGCGCATGAGGTCGATGCCCGCGGGGTCGGCTTTGCCGGATAGGATCTCGGTCCTCTTGCGCTCGTAGATCTCGTACATGTACTGGCCCCATTCGATGCAGCATTGGCGCGACTCGCGGAAGAATCTCCAGGGGTTGTATTCTAGTGACGGGTCAGCAATTGTACCCTGTGAACCTTGACAGAGACTCACTCAAGAACCAATCCGGAAAGATCAGAACCACAATCAGCCGATGCAGCAGCATCTCCATCGTCTCAACATAGCTCATGCTATGCCCCTCCGGCACCATCCCACTCATCATTCCCCCCCGCTTAATCGCCTCCTCATCCGTGTCATCTACCCCGGGCCACAAACACCTCACATCGAACCCCGCGCGGCTGATAACATGCAAGCTCAACCTCATCGCGTCCTTCGGCACGCTCTCAATAGCCCCGCTGTCCGCCTTCCCCTCCTTCCCGACCCACGACGCCAGCATGTTGGACGCCTGGTACAAGCTCTCGGCCCACACGAGCTGGTTGTTCTTCTCCGTGAAGGGCGGGGCGGTGATTTTGCGGTGGCGGCGCCACTCGGCGCCCTCGTGGCTGACGACGTTTTTCCCGTATATGTCCAGCGTTCTGTACATCTTCGTGGGCTTGGGGAAGTCGTTCCGCCGCGTGGTGATCTGGTTCACGACGTCCGGGTCCGCGACACACATGATCAGGCCCATGGGGGAGACGATGAGGAAGGTGTCGCTGTTTAGGCGCTGGTTGATGGTGTAGCGGTAGGTCCAGATCCAGTCGCCGGCGACGATGTCCTTCCAGTCCTGCGTGAGGGCTGAGGGCAGCCGGTTGATGAGCGGCCATAGGAAGCGCTCGGTGGACAGCCAGAGGATGTCGACGCCGTGGACGGGCGAACAGACGTAGGGGATGCCGGAGGCGCGAGCGGCGCGCAGGTGGGTGGTGAAGCGGCGGTAGAGGTTGATGAGGTAGTAGAGGAGGAGGATGGGGGGGACGAGCCAGAGGAGGGAGGGCATGGCTGCGGTGGAAGGGCCCTAGAGAGGATGTCTAGAGGTTAGATGGTAGAAAAGGTAGAAAGGAAGGGTGCCGCGCAGGCGATGTGTCGATGATTGTGGTGAAGGCGACAAGACAGCGAGAGTCGCATGTGGATAAGAGAAGCTGGGGGCGGCATGAAGTCATGACAGGTCCAAGCCTTTTGATCCATCGTTGCCAGCGCTAACATAGACACCTTGCTCTGTTACAATTGCTGCGAGCCAATCGAGTGTGAATAACAAAGATGTGAGGCTTGCACGCACACCGAGGCTGTTCGTGCGGATGCATGTGTGACTTCGGAACGTTGCATTCCCGCAAACCCTGGACGCCACAATCTGTGAGAGAAGTCCCAAAAGGGACAACATGGGCGTTTCTTTATAGCTACAGAGAATATACATCCCAACCCAAACAACCCGTGTCTATCATGTATGGACCTAAAGATCCACCACCAACGCCAATGCAAATGCCAAATAAACCCGCGAAAGCCTCCCAAGCCTTCTACCCTCTACAAGCTCCCAAAGAATCGTACACCCACATAACACATGCCCTCCCCACTTCCAAACAAAGTCTCATCAGCCTTCACCCAGCACCAACCCCCACCCCCTCCCCCCCAAAAAGCCTAACCCTCCACCCCTCACAAACCTCCTCAAACCCTCTACACACCTCCCCACAAACCCTCCGCCCCTCCCTCCTCTCCACCCTGCCCTCCCACTCCCCCTCCTCAATCCACCTAACCGCCTCCTCCCTCCCCCTCTCCTCCCTCCTCCGCTCCTCCATCATCTCCTTGCACCCCCGCAGCCGCCGCTCCGCCACGACGCTCGTCTGCCGCGCGATCTGCAGCGAGTCCGCGAGGTAGGCGAGCGTGTGCGCCAGCTCGCGCGTTGTGTTGCCGAGGCTGTGGAGGGCGTGCAGGGGGGCTGGGGAGGGGCGGGGGAGGGCGGAGAGGGTGGAGGTGAGGAGTGGGAGGAGGGAGTCGATATCGTCCGGGGAGAGGGTTGCGGCGAAGGGTGATAGCAGCGTCGAGGTTGTGGAGGTGAGGGTCCGGGTTTGGTGGGCGAGGTGCGTTGCTATCGATGTATGCGCCGTCGCGAGTCTGGTGGGCGTAGGTGTTAGCATTGTTCTGCTGCTGCTTCTGTGGGCGCAGGAGTTAGATCAGTGAAAGCCTTACCGTGCCGCCCCCCCCTCAACACCCCCCTGTCCCCCCAACTCCCTCAGCGCCTCCGTCACCCGCCCCACAACCCCATCCATCTCGCCCCCATTCTCCTCCAGGCCCCTCCGTGCCAGCGCCTCCACGGCCGCCAAGCGCATCTCCAGCCCCGGCGACACACCGTCCGCTGGCTCGAGGTCAGACTCCTCGCCGTACTCGGAGCCGTCGTACCGCGACGGCCTGCGCTTGTGCTGCTTCACGGGGCTCAGGGGCGCGGATTTGGCGGGCGGTGCGGGGGAGGATGAAGCGACGTCAATGCCGCTGTCGCGCGTGCCGTCGATGTTGTAGCTGCGCGACGCGAATCCATTTACCATTCCCCCATTCCCCTGCACATTCTCCAAATCCTCCAGTGGCAGCTCGGAGGCGCCTTCGTCCAGCAGCTCAGAGTCCTCGTCCCACGCGTCGGCTAGCTCATCTGCTAGGCTGCCGAGCCCGCCGTTGCTTTCGGCGAATTCATGCGCGAGACTGGTATTGCCCGTGAAGCTGTGTCGCGAGCGCGGTGTTACGGGGGAATAGGAGGAGGAGTAGCGGACGGGGGTTTCGGGGAAGGAGAGGTCGAGGTCGGAGGGCTGGCGGCGGTGTCGGAAGTGCGGTGGGGAGGACATTTTGGGAGGTGTATTTGGGTTGGCTGTGGATGTTGCGCCGCGGCTGGTGGTGGGCGCTTGGATTCCTATTTCTGGAGGTCGAATGGCGGATATTATTACAGATGCGTGTATACCGATGTGTATATAGTTTCAGCTGCAGTATCGCGGGTGCTCGGAGAATTGCTAGCGTCCCACTTTTTGTGGTGGTCGCGCCTTCGGTGTGTTGGGCCTGGTTTGGTTGATGGTGGTGGACGCGATGTTGATCGCCAGAGTCAACAACTGGTTGTCGGCGACAAGGGTGTCGGTGCATGCATATTTGACGGCATTAGAGTTCACAACCTAGCTGTCATATACTCGCTCGAAAATAACACTCTATAAAATGTTCTCATTGAGGTGCCAGATGCGGTTTCTCGGGTGGCCCTTTGTGTCTACAAGACAACTGAGTGTTGTCTCACACCCAGCAACACGTAAGTACCACCATACTTCTCGCTCAAGACTGAATACTACGCCGCGCAGCCGAGGCGTCGCCGTCCTCCAAATGCCTTACATGGACAGATTGCACAATGTCCCAATGCTCAAACGCCTGTGGTATAGAACGCCCGTAATGCGGCCTAACGCAGGAAGAAAATCAGACAACGCTTTCAAGAGGCTTTCGCCTGCCCCAGATTCGTGATCTGCTTCCGCAGCTGCACCCAGAAGTCTTGTCCGTTCGTCATGGCGTTCGCTGCGGATTGTAAGCTAATGTCACTCGATTTTCCATGATGCAGGGGTAAGACTCACGTCTCGATGCCCACGGCGCGCTGGACTTCGCCGGTGCTGAGGCGCCTTGTGGTTTCCATAGGAGTGATTTGTCGTCTACGAAGGGTTTGTTAGAGTTTCTCGCGTGGTGCGGCCTACGTCGTCGACGGGGCGGCCGAGAGGGAGAGGCTTACCAGCAACTCCGGACACGGCCTCTTGGTAACCTGCAAGACCATTCATTAGCCAACGCTCCACCAAAAACCGTGCGAAAAGCGGCGCATGCGAACGGCAAGCTCGAGACAGCACGCAGCATCCTATCCAACCCCAGCGACGCGCTAGCCATGCACACCCTCCCACCCCTCCCTCAAAGAAAGTGACTCACTCAAGTTCAAAAACTCCTTCGTCTCCCCCGCATTGTATCCGCCAACCGGCACATGCTGTTCCTCTACCATTCCTCCTCCTCCCGCAGACGCATTTCTCACTGCCAGGCCCGCACCACTCCCACTCCTCCCCCTCTCCTGGCCGCCTCCTCCTCCCCACGCATTCCCTGAATACGCCGCCATCGACTGCCCCCTTCCGCCACCATCCTGTCTCTGCGTATTCGGCGTGTTCGTGCCAGAGGAACGATCACCCCGGGAAGGGGGTTGCGAGTGCTGTTGCCGGGTGGATTGGGATTGGGGGGTGGAGCCGCCGCGGCGCCAGCTTAGTTTGGGGATTAGCCATGCCATTGTTAGGGGAAGAGGGAAAGAGGGGAAGAGAGAGGGAAAGTTACCGGGTGTCGCTTGTGGTGTTGGACATTGTGTGTGGAGGGGTATTGGAATGTGGGGGGTGTATGAAGGGAGAGCTAAGGTACCAGGTTGGGTGTAAACAGAGGGTGACGTGAAAGGATGCCAAGGAATCGGAGCGCTTCTGTCAACCACGAGGTGCGAGTAACGACTGCATCGTCATGTCAGATATGAACGAGATCGAAAGTGCCACAATGCTGAGGAGATGTATCTATTCACTGAATTCTACTGGTTGGAAATCGTGGCAGCCAAACTATGCCACACCGCGGATCACTCGCGGACTGTTCATTTGGTACAGTTCAATGATATCTCAGAGTTTCCTTTCAGCCAATTGCATGTGTCTTGTATCTGCTTTTCACTCGCCAGGAGAGATGTTTCTCTCGATCAGAACCATGGAATGGTGTTGATTGGAAGAGCTCCGGTCCTGTTAGGCATGCGTTCGTCGCAGCTGACTATCAGAGACTGTGTTCAATGCAGTCACAGTTCAAAGTATGTGAATAGAATAATCCGGTACCTCACTCCACCAATCTCGTTCACTTACTGGATGTTGACAACCTGTTCATGAAGCCTCCTATCTTGCGCTCTTTCAGGGCTCTTCGGATTTCTCAGGTGGCGCATTCCTTCTCTTCACTCAACATGCCCAGACATCACGACTTTATATCACAGCACACTATGAACAGCTTTCATGTGTTTCCCCATGTCTCAACACCTTCGACTCTGCCTATTAATATGTCTTCCTCACTGCTCGTAGAATCTGCTTCTCCTCTACTTCCCGAAGCCGTCGACATTCTGTCAAGATCTCTCGAGTCTCCTGCATCATTTACGTCGTTATGTCTAACATAGAACGCCTAATCTCCCAATTCCGTGAGCAGTTGTCGCTGCAGGCGGATACCGGTCTAGGTCCTATACCAACATCTCTCTTTTCCAAGAAAGGGGCACCTCGTCTGAGCGTTCGTCCAACAGCCAAGTTCGGTACCAGATCCTCAACAAGGCCCTGCAGGGGTACGTTGTATCACGAACTAAAATGCGGCCACCTCGTCTCAACAGACATCGTCACGTACTGCGCTGCGAACTGTAAGACCGTCCCGTGGATCTGGGGCCTGCCCACCGAATTCAGCGACCTCGAGCTCGATTTCAACTGTCCGATATGTTTGGAACAGCAGGTGAAGGCCCGCTACGAAAAGCTCCCCGATATTGCGGCGCACAAACGGGAACTCGAGGAACAACCCGACCCTGTGTCGTTTGAAGTGTTCAGTGAATGGTGGGACAAGTTCTTGATCATCGACGGTGGCCGCGAGGAGCAGATTCGGCAAGAGCTGCAAGCTGCGGGTCGTGCATGTGAGCTCGTCGACCATTTTTGGTATACCCAGGGCTGGGATAGGAACACGCACGACGACGACCTTACCGAAGCTTTTGACGACATCTGGTTGGATTGGGAAGACGTCACAGACGATTGTGGGAGACCAGTCTTCAAGAGAGGCTTTAAGAGAGATAGGAGTGCGTCTCCGGAACGCTCACCTACCCGCCGTCAATACCACGAATACCGAGAGCGCTCGCCCCTCAGGCCGTCCAAACCGCGTTACGGATATCGTTGGACGGATTCCGAAGGCGTAAAAGAGACAGGCCGTATTAGAGACGGACTCGACCATGACCTAAGCACATCCACAGCCATCCCTACTTTCGGTAAACCCATTACATCCGGTGTTAATAGGGGCACCACCAGTTCCAGCACCACTAAGGCCGTCTCAGACACAGACGCCACTGCCGCATCTCCGGCAAACGACAACCTCGATGATCGAGACAGTCGTGAGATCGATTCTACCAACAGCCATTTTCCAAGCCAAGCAACCTACAAGGAACTCGTACTGAAGCCCAGGACCGTGACGTCAGCCAGTGCCGAGTCCACAGATACCACTCCCTCGTCTGAACATACCGTTCAGTATGAAATCGACCTCGACAGGCTAGTGCTCCCACCACGAGCAGAGCCCCTCGGCCGCGTGAACGGAAGATCAATGCGTGCGACCAAAGGCATACGTACAAGCGCACGCTATGATGAGGAGTTCTTGTGGGAGTTTAGCAACATGAAGATCTAGTTTGGGGGCTGCGTTTGTGAAGGGGTTATGGAGCGCGTCATCGAATTCGACTGCACCGCCATCTCTCTCATCGACTCCTTCACACAGATGGTTTGAACTGATGTTCCTTTCCCCCACACGACCACATCTTGGTGATAGAGACCTGTATACTGACAAGCGCCACTTCGAGAAAGTGTGGCTCAGTGAACAGACAATGGAAATAAACGGTCCACCTACCAAAAGCACTTTCCCGATATATCTGTCACCTCGCATGCCTGCCGTTCCTTCTTGAATGAGTAATTGCTGAAAAGGCTACTTAAACTGCGTGTGCCATCCCAAACCCCAGCTCTGGCTCTTAGTTCCATCTTTTGCATTTCTTCTCGCATCAATACATAAATCCAGGTAGTATTTCAAGCATGCCTGAATTCTCCACTGAAATCCCCAAAGACAAGGGGAAGGCAAAAGCTACCGACTTTCCGAACCAGCCTATATGCTGGAGACACGGGAGACACGCGACTGATAAATCGCGGGACGACGTGAAAGTTCTCATCGACTTCATCATCAAGAACACCTCGATATCAGGCAAGTGACCTATGCCCAGAATTGAGGGATTGTCCGTCATCTAACGATTTACCCAGCGCTTCCTCCAAGGATAATAGAGATCCTACAAGACTACCGCCAAGACGACGGGAGCCTCGACCGCTTCCGACCAGACATGTTGCTTCATCGATATATACACCGCGTGATAGACGACTATTACACGGATGTCAGCGAGCCATGCGAAACCCCCTACGTTGCAAAGTGGGCGCCATCGAGGTTCGTCCTACGCGAAATGGAGGCTTTCCTCGACTTCGACTATATCGGACCCAAGAACCACTTTGTCTGGACGATGTTCATGAATATCAACAAGCGCGCTATGGATGATGGGCAGGGAAGTGCCCATCGCAAACTCGAGGACTTTCCCGCCGGCGACATCCCGGATGTGGAGACTCGCAAGGCGTCTTTTAGGACTCTGGACCTCTATGCTTCTCGAGCGTTGGGTCCTTCTCCTCGCCCGCGAATCGTTGGCCTTCCGAAGCATCGGTTCAATTGCAATTGGACTATCCGGGAAGATCTCCGCCAAATCGTGACGGTCGCCGTATACATGGCGAAGGCTGGACTGCCGGACTACTGCCCCAGGGCGATTGCAAGGCTTCGAGAGATGATGAATCGACCACCTAAACAAGCGGTGCCGCCTATCGTGCTGACTTCGATTGCTGAAGAGGTTCCCACTTTACAGAACTAGTTTAACAACACGTTTGAATCTTTCCAACAGACTGCATACACATAGTCAATGGCCGTGGACCAACAACTTTCCATTAACAGCACCTACCAAACACACCTTACCCTCCCCTCGCCTATCTCGCCTCACTAACACTACTCCCAATCCCGCCATCCTCCTTCCCCAGCCCCTCGTCCCCCCTCCCCTCCCCCGCCTCCTCCAACGCCCGTTCCTCCACCTTCGCAAATCCCTCCAACGCTTCCCCATACCTCTCCCACACCCCCTTCCTATACCCATCGGCAACCCTCTTCACAAACCCCTCCTCCCTCCACCTCCTCCCCACCAACTCCTCAAACCTCTCCTTCCCCCCCTCCCCCCTCTCCACCCCCCAAACAGCCTTATACGCCGCCCCCAACGCACACGCATTCCCCCCGACATCCAACCTGAACACGCCCTCCGCCCCCCCCAGCACCGCCCCACACACCTCCGCGATCGCCGGGTTCAGCGCGCCCCCGCCGACGAGGTATATCCGTCGCGGCTGGGGCGGCAGCGCTGCTCCCCCGTCGTCGTCGTCGGCGGCGGCGGAGCGCTGCGGCTGCACGAGGGCCCGCGAGCGCAGGCGCAGGGAGAGGAATTGGGATTCTAAGATCGCGCGGGCGTCGGTGCGGGGGAGGGGCCAGGAGTCTTTGTTGTCTTTGGAGACTGGCTTCAAGGGTGAAGAGGAGTCGCCGGGTGAGTACAGGAAACGCCACGTGCCGGCTCGCACGTTGGGCACGATTTCGGGGAGCGGGAAGAAGAGGCCCATTTTCATTGGGCCCGCGCCGGGCTCGGGCTGGCCGAGCGGCGGGGTGGATGTTGCGGTGTCGTTGAATTTGTCCCAGCTCTTGCTGTCGGCGTCGCCGGATTCCTTATTGAGGGCGTCGCGGATCTGCTCGCGCGCGAGGGCGCCGTTCTTGTAGCATAGCATGAACATGTACAGCCCTGGCGTTGTGGGGTGGTTCATCAGGTGGTAGGAGACGTCGGGCTTGTACTCAGGGGTCGACATCAGGAAGGTTGTGGAGGTGCCGAGGGAGACGATGGCGTCCGAGGCACGGAGGGGGAGGGAGAGGATTGTGGAGGGGTTGTCGCCGGTGAAGGGGATGATGGCGCAGTCGGAGGGGAAGCTGTAGCGCGAGACGAAGTAGTGGGAGATGGGGCCGAAGCTGGCGCCGCCGTCTTCGGGGATAGAGCCAAGCTTTTGTTTTAGGGATGGGACGGCTTCATCGCCGCCTGCGCAGAGGGAGAGAAGCTTGTCGTGCCAGTTGCCGGCGTTGATGTCCCAGAGGTTCATGCCACAGACGTCGCCGATATCGATGGGAGCTACCTTGCCGAGGAAGAGGGAAGCCAAAAAGGAGGAAACTAGAGATATGCGGGAGGTGACCTTGTACGCATCAGCGTGCTTCTCGCGGAAACGCATGATTTGTGGGCCGCTGAACCGCTGGTAGTTGTCATATTAGCGTTGCACTTTGTGACAGAGTGATCTCGTACTTACATGATGCGCCTTGCTTCCAGTGACCTCCGCCAACTTCTCTGGGCTTCCCAGACACTCATCAAAAGCCTCGCACTGCTTCTGTGTACTTGCATCCTGCCAGTTCGGGCTGAACTCATGGCTGAACGCGCCCCTCCTCTCTCCCTTCGAACCAGGCTCCAGCTGCTCCAACAGATTCTTCCCGGAGTCTAAGTTGCCAAGGATGTTCTCCGCATCCTGACTCCAGAAAACCGTACCATGTTGCATCCCGGCGCCGGAGATGCCCTTCACCCGCGAGAAATCTAACCCGTCCTCCCACAGTCGATGCAGTACGAGATCCAAAGCTTCGAGCCACATAGAGACTGGCGCATATATTTCCCCTTCCTCTGGGTTGGCTAAGACGCCTTTCTGTATGCCATACTTGGCGAGGTCGGCGTCGAAGTCGACTTTTGCTTCTTTGACGAGTTTGAGATCGGAGTTGACAACAATGCCTACACTTCTTTAGCTTCATCCTGGTAGCGTCTTTTGGCAGAATCCGCCTGAAGGGCGTTGGGATGGTCTTTAGAATGCTCTTGAACGCTTCAATCACATGTAAATATGAGAGTAATGAGATTCAAGAGCATAGCCTTCCGATGGAATGATACAATTTGAAGAGGAAATCAAGGATTCTCGGAAGGTAGACATGTGAAATAGTTCGGAATCGATTCAATTGACTGTGCAGGGCCATACCTTTTAGTTGCTGCGTGCTTAGGTCAAAGCCCATATACAGGGGAGGTGTATGCTCAGCCATGGTCGCGATAGGAGATGAGAACAACGATTGGCAAACCAGACTGATCAAGGTTGAGAAACTGCAGCATGGAATGAGAGAAGTCCGACTTTGTTACAGAAGCGGAGACAGCCATGTACAATGCTGTCAACAAAGTGGGGGCGGGGTTGACTCCTCGGAAAATTGTTTGAAGGTCCCCGAAGTCCACAGCTGCGGCCAATGAGAGGATGTCAACAACAGCAGTAAGAAGGCGATCAGACATATCAAGGTAAAGGAGCTCTATATCTACTGTAGTGTATGGAGGTTACCTGTATCCTTGACATAGTGGTACATCATACATAGTCCAAGGAAAGCCGACCAAATGCGAAGACACCCACATACGCCTCGAAATGCTGCCGCCTACGCATCTATATGCCCAAATCACGATTCTCAGGAGAGTACAAAGATACAGACTGGAAGAAAGGAACATGCGAAAGCAACTACCTCCTCTTGTGCAGTCCGCCATTCGCATGACCATGCGAATGCGAGTGGTCATGCTCGTGCTCTGACTCCGGCTCAGGACTTGACACAGGACTCACACTCGGGTCGATGAACTCATCCATAAAGTCAGGCTGACCCGCCTCCTTCGTAACAAACCGGAACTTGATGCGCCGTGCATTCCGCACCTTCATGCCAATCCGCTCACGCACCGTATCCTCCACACCGCGTATCTGCTCCAGCGTCCAATGACTCGGCGCCGCAATCTCCAGATCCATCAAGTAATTCTGGCCCGATCGGATGCCCTGCACATGCCGCAGCTCCACCGTCTCCGTTGACGACGGCAGATTGATGTCCGCCAGAGCCTTCTCCGCTACACCGCGCACCTTCGTCTTGATGTCCTCGTCGATCCCGACATCAGCGAGCTCGTACAGTGCCGTTTTGAAGTTGGACCATCCCATCTTCAGCACCAGCAGCGAGATCGCTAGACCCCCCATGGCGTCGAAGGCGCCAACGCCGGGGAAGAGCCAGCCTAGCCCGACGGCGGCGAAGACGGCGAGACCGGACCAGCAGTCGACGAGGTGGTGGATGGCGTTGCCTTTGAGGACGGAGGAGCGGCGGGCGTTGGCGACTTTGATGGCTGGTAGAGAGGCGTCAGTGATTGCATATTTCTCGGTGTATCTGAGATAGATAGATGCTCTTACTCTTGAAGTACACCCATGCCTTGACGCCGACCGTTCCCAGCGCGATGAGCGCTGCCAGAGGATCCACGACGTTCATTCCATGGCTGTGTATGTGCCCCAGAATATGCCACTGCTCCGCCAGTTCGGCGATTGAGGGTAGATACACCTGCAGCAGTTCCGCGATTGCTCCTTGGCCAATCTCTAGCCCTCCGTATAGCAGCAAGCCGCTGACACCGAGTGCCCCTATGCTCTCAACTTTGCCATATCCGGTGGGAAAGAGTTCGTCTGGACGCTTTCGGGAGAAGCTTAGTGTTATTCGCGTGATCAGATCGCTGATGGTATCGCCTAAACTGTGCCATCCGTCCGCCGTGAGTGCTGTGATGTGTGAGCTTGCTTCTGGGTCTGCCAGTGGAAGAGGAGCGCGTACAATGACTGTGTGTATAATATCCGCCCACCCACTTTATTATGGCAATGGCGATGTTTGTGTATAGTCCAAGTAAGGTGACCCGGACTGCTGGATCGTCCTTGTCTGTGGAAGTGAGATAGACATTGTCGTGGTGGTGGTGATGGTCGTGACCGCCATGTTCGCGCTTCTGCGTTACAGATGCCATGACAGGAGGGAGACACGGGCGCTTGCGCGGGATTCTGTGGAGTCGACTATGGCTCACGGCACATGTCGGTAAGGAGAACGCGGAGGACTTGGACTTCGTTTCAAAACGGCGGTTCTGGGGGAGTGAAAAGGATAAAGGGGATGAGCCGCAGCCAGCTGGCCTCACCCGTACCAAGGGCGAATAGACGCGCAGTCGTAAGCCGACGTGCAGCCCATTGGTACTTCGAGGGATCATAAAGGGAGGCCGGCAGTCGCTGTCAGAGTTTTGACAGTTGCTGCAACTCCGGGACGCGTATGGCTTGACAGAAGTTTAATTGCCCAGCACCTGATGACGCATGTTTCTGGTCTCGCGATGCACTCGGGGAATTCTTGTGATTGGCGCTGTGAATCTTGCGGCAGCACTTTCTCATGTCCATCTAGACCGTCTCCACCTCCACAGCTTTCGGGTGCAGTACGCAGCGACGCCACACGTCTACATGTCTAGGGCACCATGTCTTCACAGACACGCACTCCTGCAGCTGGCCGTTGCAATCGGCGCCGCGACGCATCTGCTGAATCTTCATACTGTCTTGCAGATGGTGCCTTCGCTTCCAGCAGTGTCTAGTTGTCCACTGAAGGAACTTCTTTGAGCGCCTTACCAAAGCGCACCGAGATCTTCAAATCTCCTGCATTAGACCTAGAACTCTCAGAGTATCGAGGCCAACGAGGGACAGTTTGCCGCCGGGCCAACCACGTACGCGCCCAGCCGTATCGACCCGTTACAGGCTTACGCTCGAGCCGGTCGGAAGAATGCTTGAAATAGCACGAAACAGGCGCCAATATACCATGCACCTGGTCCTTCAACCGGTCAACCATCCTCTGGACAGGCCAAACGACCGCAAAGACGGCCAAAGTCCAATGGTCAAAAGCCAATGGCCAAATTTGGCCCCGGTCTCAGGTTTGCATAACCGCCCCGAACCTTCCTTCATCTCCTTTTGACAACGTGAATCATTCCTGATCGAGCTACTTGAGCCTCAAGGGCGATTAAGAAAACCTGAGACTGTTTCATGGCCCTTGTGTGACACAAGTCATTGGAGCACTGATCGTATGAGCCCTTTGTTTACTGGCCTGCCTACCCAGGCATCTGTGGCACAGCGATGGTATATCTTCAAGCCTGATGGCCACCATGAGTTCTTCAGAATCTTCCGACGCATTAGAGACAACGCTCACACTCTTTCCTTATTCTGTTTCGTTTCCTTTCCATTTCCTTGTGTCTCTCTTTACTCTTGGATCGGCGTTGTCCCTTTATCTCTCATACACACCAGACGTAATAGTAATCAGCACTGTTTCTGTGTACCACCTCGCGTTACTCTGCCTCGACCAGTGTATCATCTAGAGCATTTCATCCATTCATCGCCTCAAACTTCCGTTCCTTCATCATGCCGAAAGAAATCAAACCGTCCCACACCAACCGAACTTCCCCCATAGACATTCCTTCCGAAGCTCCCCGTCAAGGCCGAGCAGCTACAGCAGGCTGGAGCGCCTCAGACGATGAAACATTGATGGCCGCGCGGTCCTCGGGCCTCAACTGGCAACCAATTGCCTCAAAGTACTTTCCCACCAAGACAGCCAACGCTTGTCGCAAGCGCCACGAGCGGCTAATGGAGCGTCGCAAGGCCGAGGACTGGGATGGCGTCAAGCTCGAGACATTAGCCAAGGAGTACATGGAGGTCCGGAAAGAGATGTGGAGTCTTCTTGCCAGCCGCGTGGGCGAGAAGTGGCAGACAATTGAGATCAAGGTTGGTCCAGTGTCTGTACAAGCTCATATTTGAAGACAACACTAACATCTGCACAGTGCATGGAGAAAGGGCTCAAGAACCTGCAAGTTGCGTACCGCGCCGCGCAGAGGAAGGAGCGAGGTACGGGCGAGAATGACAGCGGCATCGGTGGTTCGGACGCTGAGCACGAGACAGACGAAGACCGTGCTGGAGTCGACGAAGCGGCACGGCAGCCCGAAGACGCTCGATCCAATCGGACAGGGCCGAGCATACAGTCCATGCTGTCGCCTTCGCCGCACTGAACTTGAGCAGCTGCAATGATTGCACTGCATCATTGCTGGAGGGTCTCGCTTGCTTTGCATTTTCTTCGTTACGAGGACACGAGTCTCGTTGTTTGCATCAAAAATGGCCGTCAGCACGGGTTGACATCGGTTGAGCTGGGCATGTGCAAGCTCAACTGGCTTGCTCCTAAACGGCCTCTATTCTCTGTACCAATAGCTTCCAAGCGCTCTCTTTGCTGCATTGCATGGGTAGAGCAGCGCTCAAAACTTGGTTCTGGCGCAAAATATAGAAGGCATATTGATGTTCGTTGCCTCACTGAACATGACAAGACCAAATATGCGAGTCCTGTGAGATTGGAGAACGATTGATCCAAGCTCAAGCCCCTGGCGGCAAGCTTGCCGCGCGAAAATAATAAAGATGGCCTATGACGCCTTCCATCTCAGCCCACCCCCGTTATTGGACACTCGTCCAGCGCTTCCACCAGCAACATGACTGCTTCAAGTCATGCCATTGATGCGCATCCCCTACACTGATCCTCTACCACTACCAAAGATCATCCCATCGAGCGCAAATACCCCGGCTGGAGCCATCGCAGCACTCACCGAGTTCCTCACCGCGCCACCATCACAGAAGCTCAAGCACGCCAGCGCGAAGAATGACCACACCGTTCTGCTCACTGGCGCCGGCATCTCGGTAGCATCAGGCCTGGCCGACTACCGTGGCACAAACGGCACCTACACGCTGAACAAGACATACAAACCCATATACTACAACGAGTTCACCGCGAACCACCAGGCCCGGAAACGGTACTGGGCCCGCAGCTTCCTCGGATGGACGAACCTGCACAAAGCGCGCCCGAATGACGCGCACTTCGCCGTCAAGCAGCTCGGCGAACTCGGCCGCGTCTCCAGCGTGATAACGCAAAGTCCGTCTCCCTTATCCCTCCCATCTCCTCCCTCTCCCCACCGCAACCCCCCAAACTAACACCCCCTCCCGCAACGCAGACGTCGACTCCTTCCACCCCACCGCGCACCCGCACCTCCCCACCATCGAGCTGCACGGCTACCTCCGCAACACCGTCTGCCTAACCTGCCGCTCCGAGTACCCCCGGTCGTCCTTCCAGCGCCAACTCGCCGCCCTCAACCCCGCCTGGGCCGCCTTCCTGGAAGAAGTGCTGGCCAGCGGCGCGCTGACGACCGAAGACCCGCACGAGCGGCGCAGGAAGGGGCTCAAGACGAACCCGGACGGCGACGTCGACATCCCGGACGCGCCGTACAGCACCTTCCGGTACCCGGCGTGTCCGACCTGTCTGTCCAACCCCGGGACCGCCGCGGTGCTGCCGGATGGGGGTGTAGGGAGGGTGAATGTGGATGCGGACGGCGCGTGGTTGCCTTCCAGCAATGCGGGCGTGCTGAAGCCGGCGGTTGTGATGTTTGGGGAGAGTATTGCGGGCGGTGTGAAGACGGCGGCGGAGGAGGCGGTCGATGGGGCGAGTCGGATGCTCGTGGTTGGGAGCAGTTTGGCGACGTATTCGGCTTGGCGGCTGGCGAAGCGGGCGAGGGAGAATGGGATGCCGATTGGAGTGCTGAATTTGGGGGGTGTGAGGGGGGAGGAGGCGTTTTTTGCGGGGGTGGGGGAGGGGAATGGGGGCGAGGAGGCGGTGAGGTGTAGTGAGAGTGCTGAGAAGGTGCTGCCGGGGGTTGTGGAGGCTTTGGAGAAGGTGGATAGCGAGAGGAGGGCCAGTTTACGGAGGTAGGAGTGGGATTTTGGGAGCGCTCGTAAGGAGTTGAGGAGCCCAGTTTGTGGCTACCTCTGCGTCTGCCAAACTCTTCTCCCAAGCATGCAGTTTGCTCAAGCACTGCCAAATACCATCCAAATACCATCCAAATACCAGCCATGATACCAAAGTACTCCTGACTAAGCAGGCCTGGTAGAAAACGCTGTTACGTCTTTGTCAAACCTCCAACATGAAACGCGTGTTCTGATCTGCCTCGTACCGCCTCGATACAGCAGTCGCATGTGCTCAGCGTGACGAATCCAACTTCACGAATTTACCTAACATGTGCAGCGGCTATTGGCGGTTGATGCGAACGCCCTGTCTCATGCACACACTGCAGATCTGATGTAAGGAAAAGGATTGGACAATCAAGTCCCTACATATGCATGGCCACAGCCTCGTGTGCGCAAATACCAAATTCGTGAATCTCTCTTCATAGTCTCACATCTCTCAAAAAAGTTGCAACAGTATTTCTCTGTTGTATTGAAATCCCACAATCATGAGCCCTGCCGTCCTCAACTCAACCCCACCCCCCTCCCCTCCAACCCCCAAAGACGTAACCGTGCACCTCTCCTACCTCTCCCCCGACCCGCTCTACAACACCCAAAAGCCCCGGCAGATCGTCCCGGGCTTCCTGGACAAAGAGCAGCGCTCCAACGTGCGGCTGGCCCCCGGCCCCGAGGAAGTCATCCACGACATCAGAGGCCGCGAGGACGCGTTCGAGCTTGACAGGAACGGGTTTGAATACGTGAGGCATGAGTCGCGGTTTGGGGACTGGCACTCGCAGGAGGCGATTGGAGAGAGGTATCTGGAGGAGGTGGAGGGGTTGCTTAGGGGGAAGGTGGAGGGGGTTGATGAGGTTGTGTTTTTTGATGCTAGGGTGAGGTTAGGGATTTCATATTGAATCCTTCTTCGCTGCGACTCTACCAGTCACGAAGGCAATTTATAGGGTTGTGCTCACACGGCCTCGGGCTAACATAATGTGCAGTTACGACACAACCAGAGCTTTGGCTCTCGTGGCGTTGACGGGCTCAGCTCGAATCCATTTGCCAGGCAGGTTCATGTTGGTATGTCAGACTGCAGGACTGTTCATTGATAATGGCACTTGGACTATGGGTTGTGACGCTTGACTGTACAGATCAGACCGAGCCGACTATCATCTCCAAAGTCCGTAACTTGACTGAGCTAAAGGCGGACTTCCTGCTTAGGGGCAGAGTGAGGGTGATCAAGTACGCAGTTGAGCCATTCTAGAGAATTCTTTACTCTGTTCTTTCTCTCCAGGTGGTTTCGTTACTGTAGCATCTCTTCATGTCACCCGAAAGCTTGTGCTTCTGCCCACCCCAGCTCTTCCGTCACAGTGCCCGAAGCTGATCTATCGTGACCACCAGCATATGGCGCCCGATAAACCACCCAGTCTACGACTGCGCCCTGGCAGTCGCAGACAGCGAGAACCTAGTGCCTTCAGACTGCATCGAGTGCGACCGATACAGGAGAGACACAGGTAAAAGCTTCTACAGCTCCATACCAGCTATGGATCACCAAACAAACTAACACCCGCCAAACAGGCAGTTTCCACGACACCATGGGCGTCGTCAAGCACCGCCCCGGCTACCGCTGGTGGTACATGAGCGAGCAGCGCCCGGACGAAGTCGTCCTCTTCAAAGGCTACGACTCCGACTGCTCGCGCGGCACGCGCAAAGGAACAGGCTGTACGTCTCTCCCCTTCCACCTCCTCAGTCTTCCCATCCCTCTCTCTTCTCTCCCCCACTCCCCCACTCCCTCCTCCCTCGTTCCCTCCCTCCCCGGAATCCCCCCTGCGCCCCCCCCCCCCCCCCCCCCCCCCCCCCCCCCCCCCCCCCCCCCCCCCCCCCCCCCCCCCCGCCCCCCCCCCCCC
>JAKLMF010000223.1:0-19745 GCA_022813555.1 Botryosphaeria agaves | reverse complement strand
TGGAAGATTCTCAACGACCACAAAAGGTTCTTCCGACAGACCCCTCAATCTTGCTGAACCTGATGAGCGGCATTGGTAAAAGAATGCTACGTAACGTTCATCTGATATGGTTGGCACCGATTTCACAACCCATCAACTCCATTGAGTCGAGAGAATTTACCTCTGTGATACTTCCTGGCATGTTTTCAAACAGAGATAACGTATACTGCCGTGGTGGTGGATTGTTGTACACAAACTCGTTCGACGCTGCTGGAGACGAAGAAATTGCCTGCCTTTCGTCTGCCGTTGTGGAACTTGCTGCGCTCTGTAGAGGGATTGAAGCAGGTGGAGTATCCGCAGGTACTGTGAGGTAGATGCTGGGTATTGCAGAGGACGAGCTGCTCGCAGGCGAGTCTAATATATCTTGTTGTTGCGGTTGTTCCTCCATATCATCAGGGTGTACACGAGACCGGTAAGTGCTTACGTAGCTGTTTGTTATAACACGGTGAAACCGACGGTATACCTGGTGTAGGAGCGGAGCGGTGAATAGAGATGTAGTGCCGTAGGGTGACCGCTTGTACGCACCGAGCGATCACAAATGCCGAGGAGGATGTGAGTGTTCAGTAGTGTCATGCAAGAAGACATTTATCACAGCTATCACTGATTTGTATAGAGCAGTGGCTGTATAAATGAGAGCTGATGGAAGGATAGTCAATGGAGTCGAGATCAACAAAAGGAAAATTTGAAGTAGTTCTCAAAAAATGCAACTATTCCAAGAGTCAACAAAGATTCACCGCGCAGCACAGACGAGAGAACCCTCCGTGTTTCATAGTAGGAGCTACACCTCTACCATGTGTGTGAGCGCAGGTACCCATTCGTCTGAACGGAGTCAGGCCAGCCACGAGGCCTGAATTGATGCGTGCACTACACAGCCGCGTGGAATGAGAGTACATTGTCTGCAAAGACCTTGGACCTTCTTCAAGGCCATCTTACACTCCTAGATCCTTTGGAATCGGCGCTGGGAGACGCCCACCTCAGCCGGGGTGAAGTCATCGTTGACTACAAATGGTAAAACATCCGGTGGAAAACGCAGACATCTTCGCGATGTGTAATATCAGGGCAACCTTGTGCCGCGACGGAGTGAGCAATGCACAGATTGGCTGAGCAGCTGAGGTATCTGCTCCTTGGGCATGATGTGTCTCTTGAGCGGTGGATGGCACTGGCGATGCCGCGGAAGAGAAGCCACCAAGCATAGCTGCGGTCGAATCTGGGGTTCAGGGGATCTGTGTCCGCATGAGATTTGAAGGTGACGTTGTTGTCAGCGTAGGGCTGATGAGGCTGAATGCTGATGCGCCTCCTGCAGCATGCATGACGTTTTGGACACACCTCTGAACATCCAAGCGCCGAAGAACAACCAGGTCCAGAGCATGCGCATTCTCTTGAAATAACCGCACCTGTTGGCGCTGAGGTGTCGCAGTCAAGGTCTGGAAGTCCGTCAAAAAGCATACAAAACTGTCTGCTTTGAACAGGATTTCGTGGTATGCTTGATGTCTCGAAGCGCCCTGCTTGAGGTGAACAAAACTCGGGATCAAGCCACTCTCACAAGCTTATGGTTGTACCACAGCCAATGGGCACCATCGAAAAACCGAGCCACCATCTCGCTACCCCGGCGTTTATCAGGTACGAATCTTGCAAAATCGATCGCGATGGATCATGAGTCTGCTCAAGCCCTGCCAAGCCACGGCACGATCGTCTGCGGATAGATGAGACTCCGCAAAACTCTCATCCATGCCGGTAGTAAGCTGAGCCTTGCTCACGGAGATGTCAGCGGTAGCTATCGAAGAAGGCTCATCGGATCTATTTAGAAGCTCAACAAGCCTCAAAATCGGTCGGCCTCACGGATTAGGTGTGACGTCCGTAATAGGCCTACTCAGATCATGTCCAAACCACCATGCACCATGCCTTGAGTGCAGTAGAGCCACATCCTGCTGAACGCTCTGGCTGACCACAAACACCATAGCCCTCGGTAGTCAAGGGGCATGCTTTGAAGACCCCAAAGCGACAGGATGAGAGCAAAAGAGAGACGCGGTCTTGAAAATTGCCAGGAGCCGGCATCGACAGACATCGGCGAAACCTCCAAAACGGTATCGAGGCCGCTGCACCAGGCGAGTAAGTGCGGAACGCTGTTCTCTTCAGTTGACCGCTGAACGATTTCGAAACTGTACACGTCTCAAGAGACAGCCTTACAAAGATCCCTCCGGTCCGGCGGACTTTCGTGAATTCTGCCATCTATTTGCGGTGTGAGCGCTGGGCCTCTTGTTCGACTCTTCCATACCGCGGACTGATGATATTCAAACTAGCCATTCGAAAGTACCGTCTGACCACCGCCTCCTTGTAATGTCGCCGACCTCGACTATGGTGTAGCGATGCCACGCACAACGTTCGGCTGGGACCTGGCCGTTCTCCGACAAGGACCGTGCTCTCGTCCAACGAAGACCTTTGGCCCCGACAGATGGCCATAGGTCCAAACTCTGATTGCTCATCGGGTCTATCTTATAACGGTGAGTAGCCACGTCACCTGATTGACACGCGGCTTCTGCTGTTGTATCGAGTGCCGATGTAGTCAGATGAGATTTGCGGTGTATACCTGTAATCCAATCACCGAGGGTACGAGGGTGATCATGTCCAACCGAAGTTTATGCCGGAAAATAGCTGGAGTATCTCGATGGACGCGACAAGTGCTGCCGCTGAGCTTTCAGTCCCTCTCAAGTGTGGTGCTTGCGTACATTGGTTAAACTTTAGTCACCTGGCTGTCCTCCGTTTTCTTGCAATTCTTGGAAAGATCAGCAGTGGCACCCGGCATCCCCAGCAGGATGGCAAGTGAGGAATAGCCTTGCAGTGAACATTAAAAACATGACACAAAAGCCTTCTTCTACAACTTGAGAGGAAAGAGATCTTTATCGGATCCGCGACTGTGATTATAGCGATCAATAGAGTACCTTTCTTGGTAGTCCTCTCTAACCTTTCACGGGTGCATTGGAATAGTGCTTGTAATGAATATGGGACTCGAAAGGCCAGTGATGAGGAAATACAGATCTGCGAAAGCAGGTGCAGGAAATGAATGCAGAAGTCAACATACCGAGCAGTAAGAACAAGCAAACTTCGCCTTACTGAACACTCGCTCGACCATGGCCCAGCAACTGAGCGAGAGACCAGCGGAGTACACAAGCCTCACGGAAACAGAACGAACTTGAATTGAGAACTATACTTGCCGTCAACGTACGAATCTTCTAAGATATGGATACACCTCCTCCGTCCTATGATACAGTCCCTTACCGACTCTCCCCGCCTCACTGACTGTTAGCCACTCACACCTCTCACCTAACAGTCCTCTCCACAAAATCCCTCTCCAGCCTCAGCACCTCCCTCCTAAACGTCTCGACCTCCTTCCAACAATCCAGCGGCCGCCGATCATGCGTCCTCAAACACTGCACCACGCCCTCCTTCGCCCTCTCCACCCCCTGATCCACCTCCTCCATCTTCTTCCTCCTCTCTAGCTTCCTCTTCAGCACCTCAACCTCCTTCGCAACACTATCGTGGCTGAGACTCTGCTCGCGCTGGTGCTCGGCCGAGTGCACGCCCAGCGTGTCGGCGATGTGCTCCTTCAGCGAATGGTGGTCGTGCGCGGACGTGGAGGTGTGGTCGGGCTCGGCGGAGATCTTGTCGCCCAGCTCGGCCAGTTTGGCGGACTCGGAGGCGCGCAGGCGTTCGAGCTCGGCGGTGACGCGGGATTGGATTTGCAGCTCGAAGTTCTTTTCGCGGGTCATGTCGGACTGTGGGGAAAGGCGTCAGTTGATGGCTGCAATTCGTTGAGCGGGTGTAGTAGTGAGATCGCGTACTTCGGGACTCTCTTGGAGGGACTCTATGAGCTGGTTGGAGAAGCGGACGGGTGCGTCGCTGGTGATACTGGTCAGTATGGCTGCTGAACGTGCCAATGGTCCATTGCGTGAATGCTTACGCCGCGAAGACATGTTGGACCTGTTCGGAGGAGGGTTTCGAGTTTCCCGCGCCCATGTCGAAGGGTAATTGTGTATAGGTAGATGAGCTCCGTCTGTTGCTCCAGTGCAGCTTTCTTGATGCGATTCTCCGAGCACAGGCCGAAGCCAAGAAGCGATGGCCCAGTGTCGCCATGCAACCTCCCACGATGACTGTGCGCTGACTTCTCACTCCAAGCTTACTCTACCGATCCCTCATCTTCACATGCTTGACACGCCCTCACTTTCTGCACTCTCGCGATCGGTCAACGCGACATGCTACAGACCTCAATATCCACCTGGCTCAAGAAGCCCCAGACAGTCAAAGATCCTCCACCACTCCCAATCCCTCTTTCATCTCGTCCCACCACCGCCGCCAAACCCGCGCCCGCCGCGCGCTCACCGCCAACTGAGCATCCTCAACCAGATGCTCAAATTCAGACCCCCGCTCCCTCATCGTCCTCCCAGTCCGCCAATACTACCAAACCCTTCAGCAACACCAACCGAACTCAGCTCTCACCAAACATAACCTTCGAACCTCTAACCGCCGGGCGCCTCCCCTCCTTCAAGCGCCTCAACGCGCTCCTCCTCCCAATCCCGTACCCCACAAGATTCTACGACGAGATCCTCTCCGACCCAATCACAGCCAGCGTCACCCTCGTCGCGGTCTGGCACGACACGCCTCCGCCCTCCTCATCCACCTCCTCTAACTCCAGCAACACCCCCATCAGCAGCGACGATACAACGCCCCCACCATCCCCACCGCGCGGCCGCTTGGTCGCCGGCATCCGCTGCCGCCTGCTTCCCCCCACCAAACCCGACACCCTCTACATCAGTACTCTGTGCACACTCTCGCCCTACCGCCAGCACGGCGTCGCCTCCGCGCTTCTCCGCGCCGTGACGCAGCGCGCGGTGGCCGAGTACGGCGTCAGCAGCGTGACGGCGCATGTCTGGGAGGCCAACACTGAGGCCCGAGAGTGGTATAAGGCGAGGGGCTTTGTGGAGGAGGGGAGGGAGGAGGGGTATTATCGAAGATTGCGGCCACAGGGGGCGGTGGTCGTGAGGAGGAGGGTTGGGATCAATGATGGGCTTGTGTGGGAGTGAGTAGGACGGGTTAAGAGTGCTGTTTATATGGGAGCTATGGTTGTAATTGGATAAAGGTGGGGGCCATGGGAGTTTGCGGAGTTGAGTGTATAGACAAGAATTGGGATAGAACTGGATTCGGATCGGTATGGGAAGACGAGATACGACCCACGGCATAAACAGTCTATCAGGGAAGGAACATAGAGCGGATAGGGGTAAGGCGCGATTATCCGGTGCATTCGCAAGGCACTGTGTTTGCTCACATCGTAGATCGACATATCTGCTACATACACGCTTTTCGCCTCCAAAATCGGTAGAAAATATAGGCAAAACGAGGAAAACCAATGAACATCTCACAACCTCGTCCCACCTACACCCATACCACCTACCAAAACCCATCTACACTGTGACAACACTTACCCTTCCTCTACCGCTCCTTCAGTCTTCCTCATTCGGCTCAGCAACCTTGCCCGCGACAAGTGCAATCAACGCCGCACCAACGCCACTCCCATCCTTCGCAATCCCGATCCTAATTCTCTTCTCCCCCTCTTCCCCAATCTCCGGTACCTCCCTCAACGCCTCCCTGATATAATCCTCAAAGCCCGGATAAAACTCCACCAAACTGCCATCCACCCCAATATCAATAACATCCTCCTCCCTGACGCCCTCCTCCTTCTTCCCCTCATCGCTGGGTCCACTCCCGCGACTCGGCTCAATCCCCTCCTTATCCTCCGTTGTCGCCACCTTCCCCAATTTGCCCGTACTCAGCACAATCGCCGCAATCGGCACGGCCGCCAGGCGCGCCGCCCTCTTGCCAATCGCCGACGCAATCGCCTTGACCGCCTCCGCGTCCTCCGCGCTCGCCGCGTAAACCCCATAATCCTTGTCCAGGAACTCCCTCGTCAGCATCAAGCTGGCGCTCTTGTCGCCCTGCGCCACGCTCAGGATGCTGCTGTCCATGCCCCACTTCTTGAACAGCGCGCTATTGTCATTAATGCACGTCGTGCTGTGGATGTCGTTGGATCCCGAATTCTCGTCCGAGAAGAGCGGCACCTCCGGGTGCTTGACCAGGTGGATGATGGCGCGGCGCAGGATCTCGCCGAGGAACATGCCGCTGACGCGCTTCTCGAACATCTGGATGCCCGGATTCGGCGTCTCGGCGTCGAGCTCGCGGTCCCACTGCGTGTCGGGCAGCACCTTCAGATCGTTGTCGAAGCTGCCCCACTCCGTGTTGATGATCATCTCGCCGGTGCTCTTGTCGAAGTCGCCGAACTCGCCCGATTTCAGCTTCGTGACGCGGTCGAGCTTCTCGACGTAGGCGCCGTTGGTGCCCGTGCCGAAGATGGCGCCGAGCAGCGTGCCCGTCTTGCCCGGGGAGGTGTAGGAGCGCGCCATGAGGGTGCCGACGGTGTCGTTGACCAGCGCCGCGACGCGGACGGGCAGGTGCAGCAAATCGATCTCCTCCTGCAGCAGGGCGCAGACGTCTTTGCCGATGGCGTCGGCGATATCAAAACCCTTGGTCCAGCGGATCAGGGTGCCCTTGTTGATGCCAATCTGGTGCACGGGGAAGCTGAAGGTGAAGCCTAGGTTGAAGATCTCTTCGTCCTTGAAGCCCTGCTCGTTGCTTTGGGTTGTGCGCCGCCGGACGTGGCCTTGGTAGTGCTCGTTGTGGTGCGCCTTGAGGAAGGCTTCGATCTGCTTGGCGAGGAAGGAGAAGAGCTCTTTCGCTGTGTTGGCTTCCATCAGGGAGCGCGGGACGGCGACTTTGGATTGGGTCAGGGAGAAGGTGCTGTTGCCGTGCAGTTGGATGGAGCAGACCCGGAAGTTGGTACCGCCTAGGTCGACGGCCATGTAAAGGCCCTGGGAGCGTTATCAGCTTGTGCAGAACTTGGATGTGAATTTGCCAATACGTGCCTTCTCTGTGCCATTGGGAACAGCAGTCACATATGTTGGAATCTGACTCAAGCTTGTTCCATCCTTTTGCAAGCCCTCGTCTGTAGAAGAAGCATG
The DNA here is from genome assembly GCA_022813555.1 of Botryosphaeria agaves. Lineage (NCBI taxonomy): Eukaryota > Fungi > Ascomycota > Dothideomycetes > Botryosphaeriales > Botryosphaeriaceae > Botryosphaeria > Botryosphaeria agaves. Next base: position 12,639 of record JAKLMF010000223.1, on the reverse strand, counting down.
TCAACCGCCAGTATACATCTATTTCATGCAATTGACGAACCCATTTCCCTAATGAACTCCTTCACACCCTTTCTAACATCGTCGGGGCTATACTCAAACTCTGCGGCCACCCGCTTTGCTGCGTCGACTAGCGCCATGCTCCGTTTCGTGGGCGTATGAAAGGTCCGAGAGGACGCTGTGGGCGGTCTCGGACAGACGAGGTCAGAGAAGGGCGAAGAATATGGTGGGGACGGGCAGGACGAGCTGGACCAACTGGGCTCGAGGCCGATTGAGCTCTGCGGGAGGAGATGTCGTGGGAGGAGCTGGATCACGAGGACCAGAAAGACGACCGCAATGGAGACGAGCTGGCCAAGCGGTGGAAGGCTGCTCAGAATGCTGTTAGACGTTGACTGTTTACTCGAAAGCTTCGAAGCCGGGGGTGAATGCGAGGAGTGAGCCAGTCTGTCCACGGCGTGACGTGCAAATATTGTCGTTCTGTTCTTGGGCCGCGAATTGGCAAGCGGGGCAGATGTGGGGTAGTTGGCGTATGGCGATGTGATGCAGCAGCCCAAAGGCGCGGCCGAGAGCGGCTCTCAAGAAAAAGCAAGGTACCAGCAGGTGTAAAAGACTGCCCAAGCACTGTTCACTCCCACAGTACCGGACGTGCAATGTGCACCGTTGTGATGCCGTCTCCCGGAGTGCTAGTATCAAGCGTCATTGTCCACCCGAGTGTCCTCCGATCCATCTGGTACGATGGTCGAGAGCACCGACGGAACACAGTGATGATGTGGCTATCGAGCCGTAAATACTAATACGTAGGCGGCTGCAGTGGTCTCTCACGCTACTCCAGTGCGTCGCCAATCGGCTCGCTCACGTGCTCATTCACTTCAGCTGCATTCCTCTGTTCCAAGCTTATATGCATTGCTACAAGATCTAGACCCTCCAACCCATGCGTAGAAGGAGGCACTAGCTAACTCATCCCTACTTTTGGCGCCCAGCAAAAGTATGGACGATACACATACAAACACGCCCTCTCCATCCCATCCATCAATCGAACCCCATTCGACGGTAATTGTCTCCGTGCTGCAGTCCGAGATGCCCACCGAACAACAGGAGACATGTGTTTATGTATGAATGACGGGGAAACAGGAAAGACAGAAGTTTTCAAAGTCGCGCGGATACCCAATGCAAGATTAAGCGGGCTACCATGCGGAAAAGAAAACAAGATGAAAGACGTCCGTCCGTGACATCGATGTATGTACGTGAAAGAAGTTTTGAGAAGCGGGAATCATGTTGAAGGGTAGATGCTTTCGTGTACGCTCGCAGAAAAAATTCATGATCCCCGATAACTGTCTATATCCATCAATACCGGAGGGCCACCAACAAGCTCTCCTTGCTCATCCTTTGCTTCCGTGAGGCGCACCGAGCCAATTACCGATTATGGACAGGCGGCGGAACTGGTCGTAAGACCAGAATTGTGTGCTGCCGTTTGAAAAGGAGAATGTGATCCTGTAAAGGAGGTAGTAGCCTTGACCAATGTGATCAAAGCCGTGTGAGGGGTCGTCGTGAGTGTCGCTTGAACAGGGTATGTTGAAGTTAAATGCAAGTCCCACCAAAATACTCCAAATCGAATGCAGTGGGTTCAACAAACGCCATCTATTTACCGAACGCCGATTGGGGGTCGGGGCCCCAGACTGCTCTGGCTGCTGTAGGCAGAGTTCTCCGAATCTAGTTGAGCGCTGGCGCCGCTGTCACCACTCCCCGCGCTAGCGCTCGCACTTCCAGTCAGACTGCGAACTTGAGGACCACTCTTGGGCGGATAAAGCTTGCTCACCCCAGTATGTTGCTCGATCTGATGTGGTGCAGGAGCGTTCCCATAACCCGGTGGGTGCCGGGCTACTGGCTGCCGCATGCCTGGGGGAGATGGCCGGCCGCTGTGAGGTGGCCCGTTGCGTGACGCGTAGCCATTTGGTGGTGACGGCCTGCCACCATTCCTAGCTCCAGGGCTCAGCGGGTTTCCAGGCGACCGACTTGTACGCCTTTCCAGAGTCGGGTAGGCCCCATAAGCTCCTCCTGCTCCACCTTGCAGCTCATTAAGACGCTCGGCGGTCAATGAGTTTGTTCTTGATTCCTGGCCCATTGTCGAGCGGTCAACAGCTCCATATCGGTTGGAAGAGTAGCCCAGCATCGGGTTGTTCATGAGCGAATCATGGAGTCCAGGCACATCTTGCATCAATCCTGCGCTCGTCCTGTTCTTCATCCCACCGTTCCTGCTAAAAGGGTTTCTACTGCGCCCCTGCTGCATTTGGGCTTCCGGGTTCTTGCGGAATTCCCTAGCAGTCGGTGCTTTGCGGGTACGACGAGAGGTGACACTCATCATGTCAAAGTTGTCAGGGTCAATCATGGGAGCGGAGGGGCCTCGCGAAGCCGTTGGATCGAAAAAGTCGTCGTCGTCATCGTCATCATCAAAACCGCCTGCGTGAGACGGAGGGGGCATTGGCCTTCTCGGCGGCGGCTGAGCTCTCCGCATGTTGTATTCCTGCTCTCTTAGCGCCAACTCCTTCTGACGTAGCATCAGCTCTCGTTCCCGAAGAGCCAGGTCGCCTGAAGAGGATGCAGTGTGGTTCCCTTCTCCATATACGCCGCTGGATCCCTCGGTGAAGCCACCATCAGGCGCGTTGTCGTAGAGCATCAAGTGACTGAACTCTTGCAAGTCGTTGCCCTCGAATGAAGGCCTTCTGTTCATTGGCGGAGCGCCATTCTGAGGATGGCCGTTTCCATTCGGCATCCTTGGAGGGTATCCATTCGCTTGAAGAGGGGGCCCTTTCCTCATCATGGGCGGTGGCGGCCCGGTCATCGACGGCGCCCTGCTACCCCGTCCACCCATTGGAGCGCCCATAGGAGGACGTTGGGCCATAGCTGACTGTAAGCGAGGTGGTGGACCACCTACACCAGGGGACATGGGCATCGGGGCGGCCGGTCTCGTCTGGTTGACAATATTGAGATGATGTAACATCGCGTAGAGGGTCTCTATGCGAGGCACTGGAACGGAAGCTTCCTGAGCAAGCTTCATAGGTGATCCCAAGTACGTCTCGATCTCCATCGGTCGCTTGGCAGCGAAGTCTTGGTACATGATGCTGTTCGCATCAGTGGGTCGGATCATGGCCTCCATTGTCTTCTCTCGAAAGTCTGATGGGAAAGAGCACCCCTGTGCTCGTGCGACTTGAAGCAGTTCGTCAATAGTGTTGGTAATCAACGAACGTACCCCGACCTTCTCAAGGAGTTCGGCGTGATTGGGTGTCTCAAACAGAACACTCGCAGGATGAAAAGCGATTGGTCTAACAGATCGGTTAATAACGACTTCGAACGCATTCAGAGACGGTAGCACTCACCCGATCATTCGCTCGTACTGTTGCTGCCGGATGTTTTGAGACACTTGACAGTCAACCTGGCCTGAACTTAATGTCATCGCCAGCGCTTCGGCCATGTCTGCCTGGATTGATGCCGGAATGGACGGGTTTGCGTTCGCTGGGCCAACCCAGATGCCCGTTGCGCCGCGGTGTTCAAACTCGCTGGCACCCAGTTGTGCTATCTCCGCTCCGGACACTAATGACAGGACGACATTGGTTGGAAACCTTTGTTCTAGATACGACTCGATGCCGAGCGCGTGTGTAGTGTTGATGAGGATGCAGGTGTGCTGAGGAGAGACGACGGATTCAATTATGGCGGCGATGTCGTAGACATCAGGGAGGGCTTTCACACATAATAGGACGTAGTCGAACGGCGCCTTCGAGGCATGAGCTGCCTCTTCTGGTGTCCTCACGACTTTGTAATGTTAGCAGTGATGTGCGCAAGCAAGTAGGGGGTTGAAAATACCTGAGTGTGGTCTGAAGCGTTCATTGCCGAACATCTTCGATCTGGGAAGAGCGTATCAGTAAGAGGCCGCTTAGAGGCTCCGTCCAACAGTGAAGTACATACCTGAACGATATCCCGTATCGTGCTACATTTTCGTAGCCTGATTTCCATACGAGCGTGACGTCGCAAGCATTGGTAGCTTGCAGCCGCCAGGACAGGAAAGCCGAGACTGCATTGCCGCCGACTGCGCAGGCTGTCAGCGAACGTTTCTGCATCGTATGGAGTGAATGGTTGTTGTGCAATGGTTTCTCAGTTGGGATGATGCGGAAATGCAAAGCTTCGGACAAGCTAAGAAAAGTGGAGAGCCACTGCCTTGATCCGTCATCACTTCAGTAGTCGATAACGTACCTGATAAGATTCGTAGCCGGGGAGTAGCGGGAGCCATGGAAGGCTACTGTTTCCGCCGGCAGTCAAGTTGTGGTGATGAAAGCGACGGTGTTGGGCGAGAAGCCGTTGGTGTGATGAGCCGCGTAGCCAGGTTGTGGGTGCTGCGCGCGATTAGGTGGGCCACAGGCTCTCCGTGCTGTGAAGCGGTATGAATTAAGTAATGAAGATAGAGAAGAACGAGCGACAGTCGAGGCGGCGAGTATTGAGCACGTCGATTTGTTGGTGTGTGTGAATGGTTGAAGGAGAGGTCTGCGAAAGAAACAGTTGAGCGCCGGAGGCAGATCAATGAAGGTGGGTGGAAGGACCGAATCTCGCGAGCGGAAACTGCCACGGGCTGTCACGTAAGTTACAGCGGAGGCCGATGACAACAAAACAGGATAGGGAGGAGCGTAGGGCGACTGCTGAAGACACACTCTCTCAGATCCGCAAAGGAGCAATTCGAGCGAGTGAACACGGTCCGGAAGGGGGAGGAGCAGCAGGAGTAGCGAGGGGGCGGGAAGAGTGGGAGGTGGCCGGCAGGTGGTTGCGCGTCGGTATGTATATCTGATCCCAGGCTAATGACGAGGCCTCACTCCATCATAGACTTTCTGATAGACGTGCGGATAAGGGAGCCCCAGACGCCTGGCAGACGCTACTTGTAGAAAAATACCCAGCATTACAGGGCTGCTGCTATTATTGCGCCGGTGGCAGCGTCGCGCACAGAGCAGCCAGCACTTGACTGCTTGTTGTTAAGCTTACCACTGACACCCACGCTTGATGGCAACAAAGTAGTCATGGCTCAGATGCAGCGTCAATAGGCAATGGCCTCCGGCTTCTTCCACCAACCCGGCCGGAGGTAATGTCTAGCCCTGGTCTTCTAATTCTGCACGCCTGCAAAAAGTGCCGTTGCCGTCCCCAGCTCGCTCTTCATGAGGTAACGGATGTGCATCTGGCAGCAGGAACGGGCGCTCGCGACACCTATCGCTTCTGCAACAACCTCCGACTGGCTGCAGCATGGCCGGTCTCCCTGCAAGCAAAAGGACGAGCTGCGTTGGGCGCCGGCGGACTCGTGCAGAGCGCAGCTCATCATCGTTGTATGGAACGAGCATGCTATTTTCCGGCCATCGCCCAGGCAAGCAAAGCCAGGGACAACGCCATACCACAACCGCACGAGATTGGACGCGGCTCGTGCGCATCCAGCAGCGATCCGCACGCTGTATGCAGCTTTGCCGCTTCGAGTCGGCGGCCACTCTCGGAACCAACCTGTGGAGCCGGCCGTTTGGCAGGGCGCACTTGGCGGGCAAGGAATCCCCCTTTTCTGTTGAGCAGCTACCTCTCTAAGCGCCCAAGATAGGCGATGGTTCAGTGCAGCGTTGGCAGCCGTCCGCTGCAGAGAGTGTTTCATGTTTCATGCATCGTCCAGGAACACTGACGATGGCGTGTGCGACGGCAAAAGACACTTGCAGAGAGCCGACGCAAAACCCTTCTTCTACAGGCGAAAAAACATCCGAGAATAGAACAGACGGGCTCCCCAGTCCCAGAGAACGGAGAGATGTGCCTTTGATCACCGTTGGACTGCCACGATTGCCCACCGCTCCTAGTTTGCCATCCTTCCGCTGCGTATGATGGAACGACACCTTGGCAAGCAGCGCCGACTCCCGTAAGCACATCCACAATGGGCCCCCCCGAGCAACGCTCTCATCAAACGGCTGCGTAGGGAGAGTCAAGGAGATGATAGGGTTAAGAGGACAGCTCATTGAACGAGCTCGAAAACAAGGCGTAACGCTGAAAGCCATCTGTTGCGCTCTCTACAAAGACCTCTTCGTGCCCATCTGTCGCTCCCACTTCCCACCCATCAGGAACCCAATCTCCGCACCCTGACCATGACCCTTGCTCGCTCCTCCCCAATCGCAGCTCGGATGCAGCACTTCCGACATCTCAGCCCTTCCACGCCAAGAGCCTGAAGAGAGTGTCAAGCAACAACATGGGGAAGGATGCGCCACCAACTAGTAATTCGGGTATTCAAGCGCGATCGCCACTTTCAGCCCACCGCGGCGAGCATCTTTGAGACATCGAGACGTTCGTTGGTGATACCTATGTTTAGAAGACCGTTGAGGCGAAAAACAGCATCTGGGGATAACGGCTTTTCCACTCGTGGTTGTGGGCAGGTCGATCATACAGGTACAGCCACTCTCCGACCGCACCGATCGTCGGCAAGCCACGCGGCGCAAGAGGTGCCACGGGATGATCCTAGAGGCTAAATTTAAGCATCCTCGTGCCTCGCCTCACGCCTATCTTAGAGCCGTTTCGAAAAGAGAGCTGTCTGGTCTTGTTGGTGGATCTCAGGTGATAGGAAGCTGTGCCTCTCAGCCGGCGAGGCGAAAGTGGGTAACGTTGGATGATGAGCCGGAACATCGCGCTGGTCGTCCGAATGTTCGATGGAAGGATTGGCAATTTCGATGGGCGTTCCTTCATGCTGCAAAGCAGGGCTTTTGCGACATGCGATTCGCCATTGACCATACCGCAAGCGAGATGAGAGGGGATAGCTGTCAACGGTCAGGTGGTCGTTACCAGGTACTGCCTTGTTATGAGTGATCACTGGCTGCCATGCGAGAGAACCTCACGATCTAAGCTTTGTGTTGTGGGGCAGAGGGCAATCCCGAGCATTCTTGTTCCATTGAGAAGCAGACATCTAAATTACAGTCCGAGAGCAGCCCCGTAAGCAACTCATTCCGCAGATTTTGCTCGCCTCGTTCTCGCCTCCGAGGCCGAGATAGCAACCGAGATATCGTAGAAACCCAGCATGAGCCCCATCATTCAAGAAACCGATTGTTAAGCAGGTGAAGGCCCACCGCCGCCTTAGTTGGCCATGTAAGTGCTCGTGTCGATACCGCCTTCGGGGAATTCTCTGTAGAGTGCATTAGCATCGGAGAAGTAACCGATAAGGAACAAGTTACATACGGCAGATCGACCTGGAACCGCTTTTCAACAGCCTTGATGACCTCCTGGTCTTGCTCATTGCTGACGAATGAGATGGCAAGGCCCTTGGTTCCGAAACGACCGGCTCGACCGACACGGTGCAAGTATGAGTCCGCATCGGCGGGCATGTCGTAGTTAATGGCTAGGTTGATGCGCTCAATATCAATACCACGACCAAAGACGTCAGTAGCGACACAGATACGCTTGTTGAAGTCCTTGAACTCCTTGTAGCGTTTGATGCTGTGTCCGTTAGTGCCTGTACCGGTGTGGGGACCGAGGACTGTATGGTGCTTACCGCTCTTCTTGGCTCACACCAGAGTGAACCGCAATGCTAGGGAAATTGCACTCCCGGAGGAGCTTGTCCAACTCAGTCGCACGGAGAGTGCTCTTGACGAAGATGATGACCTGGTTGAACTCCAGCGTGTCCAAAAGGTCGTTCAACTTCCTGTTCTTCTCGCCCTCGCTAAGCTTGATGTAGTACTGCCGAAGACCGAACAGGGTGAGCTTGGTCTCGTCGTCGACAAAGATCTCAAGGGCTCCCTTCTGCATGAACTTCCTGCATATCGGGCGGACCTCTTGGGAGAGGGTGGCGCTGAACATCATCACCTGCTTCTGCGTGGGTGTTGCACGGAAGATTTCCTGAACATCGCGGCGCATGTCTTTGTCCTCGAGTCAGTACTGCGCTACAATGTGATTTAGCGGATTCTGCTCACCAATCTGATCCAACATCTTGTCACACTCGTCCAAGACGAACTGCTTGATGCTTCCAAGCCGCAGCTTCTTCTCGCGAACCAACGCGTTTAGCCTACCGGGAGTGGCGACAATGATGTGCGGGTGAGTATCTTTGTTCTGGAGTATCTCGACGTCTTTCTGCATCGGGGTACCACCATAGAAGACAGCGGTCTTGACTTCGGGCATGTACTTGCTGAAGCGGGCGTACTCGTTCTTGATCTGGTATGCTAACTCGCGGGTGTGGCACATAACGAGTACTGAGGTTTCGCCGGCAACCGGTTCGAGCTGCTGCAGAGTTGCGAGGACGAAGACCGCGGTCTTACCGAGACCGGATTTGGCTTGGCAAAGAATGTCTTGTCCGAGAATAGATTGTGGAATAGCAAGTTGCTGGACTGTTACGCAGAACCGAGGTTGATGTTAGATATAATCGTTTCAAGAGGTGCGTAAGGACAAGAAGCAGTCGAGTGTCACGTCCGTCCATCCCGCGAATTGTAGCGTGTATGTGTAGATAGTCTGATTGCCTCCACCTCCATGCTTCGTCACCTCTGCCACACCTCTCCACCGGACATTCACAGAGGCTTTTCGCTCAGTAGGCCACAAGGGTTGTGACAGGAGCAGTCCTGATGTGTTTAATGTCCGACATCCCGAATATCAAGTCTGATGACAAGACACTAAAGGACAGATATGGTGCTCCAGAAGGCTGCAATCCGCCACTTGCCGTGGTTGCGCTCGCTCAACAGGAGAGCCCTCTCGAAGCAAAACTTGTCCCGCTCGCTCACAGGCATCTTGCACGCTTTCGTACGCTTGTCGCGGAGATGGACGGACGTTGAGGACGAGAAAGAATATGTAGCTTTGGGAGAAAGGTTAAGACTGACCCTCCGACGGATGTTCGAAACCGCAATCGGTGATAGCACGAAGAAGCTCGGGCTTCAGCAGGAAATCCCGGAACCCTGTAGTGTGTATGCCGACATAGCTACCCTTCGCCTTGTCTGCGTTGTCGCCAGTGACGGATAGATCGCCCTTTTGTTGTTCGCCGTTCGCAACAGCACCAGGCGCGCCTGTCGCGACCGCATCCGTAGTCTGGAGCTCCTCGTCGGAGTAGTCGATGAGATCCTCTTCGTGAGACATGTTGACAATGTAGACGATGACGCCTGAAGCTGGTTGATATGGAGAGGTGGAGTATGAAGGGAAAGGTCGATGAACTGTGTTTGGATCAGGCGTGAAACGTCAAGTGCGCTCACTGCCGGACTGCAAAGAGAGTGTCGTGAATAGGAATGCGCGACAGTTGCGGGTGTGCTATGGAGATGCGAGCCTGTTACGCTCGTTTGGAAAGGCTGACGCTTGGGGGTGGAGTTGAAGTTGAGAAGTGAAGCCAGGTACGGATGCGGAAGGAAAAGCAGGAGACACAGCCGCGCCCTTAGCGCCTCACGTGACCGATAGGTCCTGAGCTTCACATCGGCCACCGCGACGCGACGATACAGTGGTTGTCACTTCGAGCTGTCGGTAGCGACCAACAAGATGCAGCAACAAAGCAGCGCAGCCGTTAAGGCAAAAGCGAAAGGGCCCAAAGTGCCCAAAGGCAACCCCAACAAGCACCAGCAAGCCAGGATTTCGTTTCTATATCAGGCCGCTACTTATCTCGCAAACATACAGCGTGATCAAAAACTTCAGAACAGAAGTGGTGAGGGCATATCGACCGACCATCTATCGTTAGGTCAGACCGGATCAGCAGAGCTATCTACAACATCTCAAAGCGGTGATGGAATGGAAGTTGGCTCAGAGAACCTGCAGTCGCAAGACATTCCGATATCTACATCAGAGACCTCCGCAGCGGTCCGTCCGACTACTCTGGGTCTATCACGATATCTCTCCTCACACCTACGAGCTGTATCCCTAAAGTCTCAAGTCCGCCTCTCTCGTGACATCAAGCGTTCCATCTGTAAGCGCTGCAGCACACCGCTCGTACCAGATATCACATCTCAGAGCACCACTGAAAACAGGAGTTGTGGGGGCAAAAAGCCTTGGGCAGACGTTCTTGTCGTCCAATGCAGTTTCTGCAAGGCAGAGAAACGACTCCCTGTTGGCAGCAAGCGACAAGCTCGCAAAGGCGAGCGTGCCGACAATAAAACTGCAGCTCTCAAGAAAAAGAAAAGAAAAGAGAAGGTTGGCAGTGATATCGTGAAACAGAAGCCTGCTGGTTCTGGCAATATGGTTCCCCTATCCCATCCTCAGACGCCGTCAGACGTCAGATAACTAGTGCCGGTTATCTTCTCACACATCACACAATTGTTACATGCCATCAATTGTCAACGATTGCGACTGAAGCTGAGCATTTTACAGCTTCAAACCGTTGCTCATGCAGGGACATGTATGGTCAACAGGTCCCAAGGGTCTAAATTACGTCGTTCTTCAACGTTGCTTTGGTTTATCTGCTCTGGTCTGCAAGCGTTCAGTATCAAGCGCGGAGGTTGTTGGATTGTTCCATTGATGCTCTCCCCCTATCTCCGGTCACGACTCGCACAAAACACGCAACTGTCAGGTGGAGAGCAGATACAGCGAAGCCGCACTATTGCTCAACGAGCCTCCCGTTGACCCATGCCTCCTTCGACTTCTTCACCTCGGTGGTCCCCTGGGTCGCTTTGTCGCTCTTGCTACCAAGTAGCTCCGCGATGAACAATTTGATTCTTTGCACTGTGCTCCCGGCCATTGTGAATGCAGTTGTAGACAGATGGTTGACATCCAAGTTCGGGCGACTTCCGCTTTCTACTTACTAATGGTTATGGAGAGTCACAGGGGTCTTTGGACTGCTGCTTCGTGCCTTGTAGGACGATCGGTACGCTACGTTCTGAGCATGTCAGTTACCAAATTCATCGTCTGTACAAAGAACTCAACGTACGATATCGTCTCGAATGCACCGTGTGGTCCTGATCTTCAAGAGCTCGGTTCGCGTCGAGGGAGTTTGACTGCGAGGCACCCCAATTATCTACGTTGGCGTTGCAGATGCTTTCGAAGCACAATGCTTTCCAGCTTCGGTACTCAATGATGGACAAGTTCTTACGGTCCTTTGTCTTGTCCACACTGGTAACGCCGAAAGTGTTCAACATCGCCGCAAACGGAGGCTACAATTGCAGAACTAGAGAACCGTCAAGCTCTTTGTTCGATTTTTCATAGAACCACAATACATCATCAGCGCGAATAGCTGGATGGATCCTTGAGCACACATCAAGCGTTCTATGTCTTCCGGCTCTTGGCATGAGCAATATCATCATGCCTCGCAGGTACACCACTCGTACCCAAGACGGCACTACCCCCTTCCAGAAAAAGCACCCCAGGGGGAAACGAGTAACATACGAAGGATGCGAAACCGTCCCTTTGCGCACTCTCGAGCGTCGGGAAAGGAAAAGGAAAGCTAGCAAGGCGAGGAGAAATAGTCCACTTAAAGCGAACTACGCCATCAACCAACAAAGGAAGGCAGCAGAGAGGAAGGCGAGGCGAGATGGAAGGAAACCCCCGGTTAGAAAGAGGACGCAGACGACCAAGGCGAGGGCTCCGTCTCGCGGATGATGTTGAAATAACAAGAAGCTTGTGGGCTTGTGCAATTGACTGTATTGGAATACTCATGGTTCGTTGTCATTATGCAGGATCTCAATAGGAACAAGCACGAACTATTGGTTTGACGGAGGAGGATGTATTAGCAAATTAACAGGAGTGCTCTTGTGAATGGAAAAGTCGTCCTCGTCGATGGTATGTGTAACTTTGTCTCTATACAGATTTTGAGGAGCCAGACAGGAAGAGACTGTGCTATCACCGAGAGCGCAAGGAAGGCTCTTAAGAAGTCGGACATTCAGTGTGATTCATTTGAGGAAGTAGATATGCAGATTCGGCTGCATTGTATTGTGCGTTCGCTCCATGTTGTGTCTTTCGAGGACATCCCCAAGGAATTCCCGTAAATGAGTGGAGTGTGAAAGCTCATGCACGATCCTTGAGCCTCACTTACAGTCGTTACATAGGATGATGATCGTTTCTGGTAACATCTGTTAGCTTGACAAACCCAGTAGGAATATGCTGTTCTGAGTGAGTCTAGCAAAACTTCCTGCACATACTGCGTTTGGTCTGTAAAGACGTGTAGGTGCATTGGCTGTGGAGCATGGACTCTGGATGTCTTTTCTAGTAGCTAGTAGGCTCCGCATATATAGAACAGCAATGTTCGTCAGGAGGGTTTATCACTGTACCTTAAGCATCTATCAGTATCATCTTCCTTCATATCCTTTAGTACCTCGGAATATGCGAACGCTACGCACACACAAATGTACAAGAGACTTGCTTGTGAACGCCAGGCTCTCTTTCACAACTCAGTCCTATGATTTCCTTAGAGTGAAGTTCGTAACCGCTTCTTCACTTCTATCTCTTACTGAGGTCATTTTGACCACGCCTTCACGGAGTTCTCAGCGCCTTGCCACAACATGTATCCAGACTCATGCGCTTCGTATCTCTTTTCAACCGACACAATCGAACTTCCAGCCGGAGGAGACGAGCAATGTGGAATCTGCTACGAAAGCCTCAATTCTTACGACGCGATCGAGAAGACCGTGTGCGGGCACACGTACGGGTCGAAGTGCATCAGAAAGTGGATTGGCCTAGATTCTGACAAGCCGAACAATACATGCC
>JAKLMF010000222.1:0-23251 GCA_022813555.1 Botryosphaeria agaves | reverse complement strand
ATCCTGGACAGCGGGAGCTTGACGATACATGCGTCTGCACAGCAAGCACTCGATGCCGAATTCGAGAAAAGGTCTTAGGCGGTTGATCCGCTTGTCGCCTTGGATTGGCCAGGCACGAGAGATGTTGCTGTTGGGAACATTCAGGCCGCGTGACACCATTGGAAGAGCCGCCTCAACAAAAAAGAATTGGGAACACATGATGCTTTCTCAAACAGTATGTCGGATTAGCGAAGCAAGATGGTCTGCTGCGCCTTATCGTCATGAATAATTAACGACGAACAAGGGTGACGACTCCGGGCATTCTCATCAAAGGTCACACGCAGATGCGCGCAGGGCTCTCGTTGGGTTCCTAGACGCAGGAACAGTTCACGCTGGTATCGGATGCAGTCTGTCCGAAGTAAGCGCAGCAAAGGTGTGGAGAATTCCCCAGCTTGCGGCCATGCAAGCCCAACACGCGCAGCATCAGGGCTGCACTAACGGCGACGTCCGGAGGCCGTTCGTGGCTGGCCCGTCTGGTCAAAAGTGGCACAAGTCCCTGCATGGATCGTCTGCTAACATACGCTCTGCTTTGCAATGACGCGGCTGGCAATTGGGACTGCCTCGTTCTGGCTAGGTATTCCTCCGGTTCGCATACATTCTAAAGAGGCAGCCAATCCTTCATGTGACCACGGGTTGGTGTTTTATACTTGAAGTCCTCCACCCCATATGGTGTATCTTGTTAGACAGCTTCTCACCACCTCATCCTCCAAACAATCTTTCTTACATTCTCTATATCACAATACATATATATCTCTTCTGTAGAGCTATATACTTTGTAGAGTCCTTGTCATTTGATCATCTCGCATCACTCTCACCTGTATAAGCTGCACTTGTTGCCGTCCCCTCCCACTTCTCACACATATTCGAAGTGCACCAACAATCAAATCACCATCCGTTCTCCAGTTCGACTTTTGGTTGCAGCGAAGTATCACTTCCATGCGCTGCTTGATCGACTTTCCGGCGGTCACCATTGTTCGGGTCGACCATCTGGTAGCCCCAGTACACCATCGTTGGACCCCATAGTCCTTCACCACGATGACTCGTGACACCGAACACACCTGTCTCCATGGACAATTGTATGGCCGATGCACCTACTGTCGTAGTGCGCCGTTCTCTCTTACCAATTCTCCTCTTCACGACTCCTATGATGGCGGACTCCTTGGAGGACCTCGACGCACAGTGAATGATACAACGGGAATCAGGGCTTGGGCAGACGACAATACCACTTATGAAGACGAAACGCGCAATCCGATTCCGGAACTCAGTTTGACAGAGGAAGAAGCCAGGGCCTTACCTGATTGTCTAGGTAGAGACCTAAGCCATTGCGGTTCTGTCATCCAATGCTTACACTATGCAGCTGGCCAAATCGTTCAGGATCCATCGTCTCCTTCGACGGCGGAGAACAGAGACGCTACGGCGCCACCCGTCACCGCTTACCGAAGGAACCGGGAACGTGTGGCAGGTACGCCATCTCTGCCTGTTGTACTCACTATAGCCTTCTGCTTTCTGACATGCCTGTCGTATCAGCGGTCTCGAACAATAGCACCGAACACTCTTCAGTGTATATGGTGCCCAGCACAAGCACATTCGCGACTCAGCTTGATTCGCAGACAAGCATTCGTGGCACCGATTGGTCGGTTGTCTCGGAGCTTGTGGGGTTAGGGCACGCCGGGTACCTGCACGCCATTAACGAGGAGGGGTCCGAGTCGTTGCTACACAGCCACGATGGCGCGCAGCGTGCAGCGCATTCTGACAGGGACGGCCTCGCACTTGACCAGGGGCCGCGATCTCCCTTCCCATGGACAGGTACTTACGATCGGCACGACACTCATGTAGCTATGGAGGCAGTTCAGACCTACGACCGGATTTACAACGACCAATACTCTCACGACCAATACCATGACGACCAAGACACAGCTTCAGAGCAACACTAGATGCTATCAGTGCCGTGTGACGACTCTAGACGATCAGTTCTCAGACGCGAAACAATGCTGGATCAGATGCAGCCAGTCGTCTATTTTTCACAGACTTACAACTCATCATTGGGAGCTGATTTCATGTTCAATCTCCCGTTCTAATTTCCTAATACTGTTTCTTTGGTAGAGGCCAGTCATATCCTTAAACCTGCGAAAACGCTCTGGAAAAGATTTATTGGATAGCTTCTTGTTTGTTTGCAGGTCTCTGCTATTTTTTCGTTCTTGTTGATGTTCCCACACTTTGGCTGGCCAAGGGTAAAAATGTTTGCTTATGGAGTCTTGGTCTTTGCATTCTGGATGCACGTCTAGAGGAAAGTAACAAAGTGACGACCGGGATATCGGTTACCTGCTGCGCAGTAAGGCTTTACGATTTATACTAAGTTATACCCCCTCAAGCTTGCTCCAGTGCCTCTCTCAACGTGATGCGTTCCTTCTATACTCCTGTGTCATCGCTGGCTGTTCAAAACCGGCGGAATAAGTGCGAAACCATCGGCGCACGGCCATCTCGGTTCTGCGACACAGCGCTCTATGGGTATACCTTCCGCAGCCCTTCGCAAATCCATGACACCCTACAATTTCGCCTCGCTCTTCTCAAACTCGACCCTATTCACGCACGACCCAACACCCTCAAGACTGACCTCAACCACATCCCCATCTTTCAGCCACAACGGCGGCTTCCTCCCCATCCCCACACCCTGCGGCCTGCGCCACAGAATCAGTCTCAACCATTCCCACAGCACATCACTAGCAACACTCACGTTCCCGTAAAAATTACATCCCCCGGCAAAAGCGTCGTCCCCCGACTCAAAAACGCCACCGTCTCCGCAACCCCAAACACCATATCCCTCGTACTGCTCTCCTGCCTCACCTCGCCATTCACCCTCGTCATGATCCTCAAGTCCTGCGGATCCCCAATCACCGCGCTCGACACGATTCCCGGCCCCCACGGCGCCCACCCGTCAAACCCCTTGCCCAGGCTCCACTGGCCGCCGCCGCGCTGCAGCTGCCACGTGCGGTGCGAGACGTCGTTGCCGACGGCGTAGCCGGCGACGTGGGAGAGGGCGGCGTGGGCGGAGACGTCGCGGGTGGGCTGGCCGATGATGGCGACGAGCTCGCATTCGTAGTCGAGGGAGGGGTCGTCTTGGGCGATGAGGGGGATGGGGATGGGAGAGAAGGGGCCGGTGAGGGAGGTGGAGGGTTTGTAGAAGAGGACGGGGTATTTGGGGAGGGGCATGTTGGACTTGGGGGAGCTGTCAGTCCGGGAGGAGGATCGAGGATGGTGATGGAGGGAGGGGGCGGGGGGGGGAAGCGCATACTTCGCGGGCGTGTTGCTCGTAGTTCAGTCCTAGACAGCGCACCGTCCCCGTGTGCTTGCGTTGGAGCGGCGAGAGGAGCGTGTCGACTTCCTGCGCCCCCCACCGTGATTAGCTGCGTGGATTGGCGGCGGGTGTGTGCGGTAAAAACCTACGACGACTTCGTCGGTCACGCGGTACTGCTTCCAGATGGAGCCTTGGATTGCTCGGGCCTGAGTGGCTTTGCCCAGGTCTGTCACGCCGGAAGGGAGGATTGCGTCGCCGTAGAGGACGTTGCCGTCTTTGGCCTTGAAGCGGATGAGGCGCTGGGAGGGAGGTGTTAGCCATGCGCGTCAACCGGTACTGCGCCTCCACTCGAAACTTACGGACCAAGGTGGCATTGCGGCGGATAGATGAGAGACAATTGAAGTAAACAGGAGGAAAGCTGTGAAGATGCTCAGGACAGGTTCATGTGACAATTGTTGTTCTGAGATGCCTCAGATCTCCAGAGCGGAAGCTTCCCCGCTGAAGCTCGGGTCAATGCGTTCGGTTCGACTTCGTCATTATTGGATGTCAACCTTCGATCAACGTTATACACCAACATCAACGTCAACCATTTGTCGTGAAAGGAACAGACTCCGGGAACGATCAGGCGACATAAAACTATCAAACAAAATAGAAAGACCAAGTAGCACAGGAAGAGTGAGCATCTTGCGACAATCAAGCGACATACAACAGCCAAGCTACAGAAAAAGACGTACACACCACCAGCGCATGCCTAGACTCTCAGGACTGCAGAGGGACGTCCTATCCCTCTACCGCCAATGCCTCAGGGCGGCCGGGAAGAAGCCAAAAGTACCTAGAGAGTCCATGAGCAATACATTGTGAGGGAGACTGACAGCTGACAGGAGACTCAAAACAACTTCAAAGAGTTCGCAAGGTTAGCTTCGTTTGGGTGATGATATGGTTGGCAGCTAAAGTCTCTCAGGACGGAATTTCGCAACAATGTATCGGTCGACAGGAAGGACTTCGCGACGATCGAGTTCCTGCTGCGCAAGGGGAAACGGCAGCTTGAGATTTACGAATCGCCGGGCATTCGAAACATAGCACGATGAGCCCCATCCACTCGATACTATCAGTTGTAGCACTGCAACTCATTCTCAGCCAAAAGCCGCTCCAGTCACGTGGACCGTACCCATCTTGACGGGAAGCTCAAGGCGCGCCCAATCACGTGCCTCGGAACACGCCAGACCCTTCCCGAACGTGGGAGAACGGTCGACGATCGTCGATGGCGGATCCGTCAGCATGGAAGCCAATCACATCAATCACATGTCAGAGCTGCTTCATCGTTGTGCCATTCTGAGAATCGCATCTTACGATAGCATTTGCCATGTCATCCGCGAGCTTCTTCCCCGCATCTAGCAGTTTCGAGAAGATAGCTCTGTCGTGTATTTAAGACGTTGGACATCTTTTGCTTCCCTCCCATCATCATCAGATCAAGACCAACGCACACTCAAGCATACATGCAATCAGTCTTCCTCCGCAGACTTCCACGACAAGTCTACTACATCACCAAGAACAACCTCCACTTGCAACCAGCTCGCACAATGTCTCTCTTCCCACGCTACGTCAACTTCAACCAGGAGTTCTCTCCTCTCTTCCGCCTCCTCGACGACTACGCCACCGCCACCTCCACCTCCCGCGCTGGCTTCCCGTCGTCCCACAGCATCCGCGCCTTCCAGCCAAAGTTTGATGTGAAGGAGACCAAGGAGGCCTACGAGCTTCACGGCGAACTTCCCGGCGTCGACCAGAAGGACATCTCCATCGAGTGGCAGGACTCCAGCACCATCACCATCAGCGGCCGCGTCGAGCACCGCTCCGAGCGCGGTCAGCGCCCTGCCGGCTACGTGACCGAGGGCGAGGAGGCCCCTCAGAAGGAGCTCGAAGGCCACGAGTACCAGAAGCCTTCCGTCGAGGACGAGGGTGCCGAGGGCAGCAAGCAGCCTGAGGAGCAGCAGAAGTCAGAGGAGCAGTCGACTGAAGTCACCAAGGCTTCCGGCTCCCAGGAAGTCGCTCAGCAGCAGCAGCAGGCCGATGACCACAAGTACTGGGTCACGGAGCGCTCTGTCGGCGAGTTCCACCGCTCGTTCAGCTTCCCGACCCGCATTGACCAGGACAGCGTCAAGGCTAGTCTGAAGAACGGTGTCCTCACCATCACTGTGCCGAAGGCTAAGGCCAAAGCTCCTCGCAAGATCAACATTGAGTAGATGGACAGTCCATCGTCTTGAGATGTACTGTACCGGTCTACATGACGACTTGACGACTTATGACTTCGGTCTTTACGATTGTGCATAGCGATGCATCTCACTTTCCTTAAGGCGCACAGCGGTGGAGTTTGGCATTGGAAAACCTGCACAGTCTCTGCTTACTGATGCACTGAGTTGATCTTTGGATCCGACTGCATGTCTTGTATAGTATAGCTTGATGTCTTTCAGATGCAAACAATAATCCAATAACAACACGAAAGCTTCTTGCTCTGCTTACCATGCCACTTTGATGTAACCGTGACCAGTGACAGACCTTACGCATATGCCGCCACGTGAAAAAGACAAACCTTTCATGAAGAGTCACCAACGTACGATCCCCTCACCTGTTCTTCCTCGTACAAAAGAGGATGCCTCTTACGCTTAACGTAGTGCGACGCTCTCAACAACACTCCGCATACTGTCGACATCATGAGAAACTCAAGACTCACGAGCCGTGCCTTTCAACGCTGGGGAGCATAAACATTCGGTGCTTTCCTTGAGATTCCTTACCATTGCAGAGCAATCTTGTCTGCTCTTGTGAGCCAGTGTCTCCCAATCCATCGAGAAAGCGGGTCGAAATGGATCGAAGCAGGCACCACAGCGAAGGGAATCGCAGTTCGCGCGACATAAACATATACCACAGAACCAAGGGGCCAAAATGCTGTGGATCCAGTTCCATGAAAATCCAATTAAGATGTCTACATCCCTTGACCAATTTGCCCTCAAGTCAGAGTTTGAGTTCGACAGATGCACTGTCGGGTTCAGCAGAAAGACGAGGAGGCTGTTGCGGTAAGCGCCTTGAACAAGCTGAGGGGGATGCTGCCACTGTCAGATACCGGAGGGTTGCACTTGCGCCAATGTCCGCCAAACTCGCAGCGCGAAACGACCAAGGAGCCCTGCTGAGTGAACGCCTGAAGAGCAGAAGGCGTTCACACGTTAGTATCCGTCTCAGGTGTTGGAATCGGCCCTCCTGATCGACGAGTCACATACACGCAGTCATATTCTAGTGAGGAAGGCTCTCTAGGATGCGAGCTGTGACGTTTTTGTTACTCTCTGCGTTGAGCTGACACTTGATGTGACTCGACAGAAGCGAGCGTCTCCTCAAGCACGAAATGAGTATTGACAGTGCGCATACCAAGTTCACTCTAGACGAAGGCGGAGAATTCCTGTGGAATGGACAAAAGTTTCGCATCGAACAGGTCTACGTCGCGCATGAGGACGAGGAAAGCATCAATGAGAAAGTCAACATTGTTGCTGCGTTCTTGTCCACTTGCGCTGATTTGACGGGTAATGTTGGACTGATAGGCATTGTCCTTGTGAATCAGTGATCCTCGTCGTCATCAGTTCATTCGCACCATCATAAGCCCGATGCTGCCGTACATTACCTTAATGTCGAGTCCCTTCAGCAACACAGCCTCCGAAATGCTGGAACTGGACCCAGCGTAAATCCAGAATCGATGTCAATTGTGGCCCTCGCGCCAATACCGCCATGTCTAGAAGTCGTCGAAGGCTTCTGGAAACGTCTCCATCTTCAGCACTATCGGAGAATGCGAAAGCCCATTCTTCTGGAAGCTCAACCACGCGACCAAAGCTTCCGTAAGGCCAGGCTCGTGACTGGTGACTTCAGGCTCGTTCGACGTCCATAATTGGTATCATCATGTGTTGTTGGGATCCAGAGTCCAGCGATAGCGTGCCAGGAGGATTTACAAGTATTTGGTCCCAACCCCACATCCTTCTTCTCGAACCATCGTAACGTCCATCTCCACGTTACCACCATGCGTAGCTTGGTCGCGCTCTCTAATCAACTTGTGATTAGGCCTCTTCTTGCTAACTCTGAGCAGGTTCTCCAGAACACCCTGCCTGTAGAGTATAGTGGTATATTCAACCGGCTGGAGCTCCGCCTCTAGAACCTCCACCCTTCTGACAGACGCATCGGCTCTTCCGTCAGAAACATCTGCTCTTTTTCCTGAAGCATCGAACTTCTTCTCGAGCCTAATCAAACGGTCTAGTATGTCGTGCACACTCGTGTTGCCCACGTAGATTTTTCCTGGAGACGGACTGGAATGGCAGTCTAGGATACAGTCTACTCTTAATATTCATGGTTCGCCTCCCGACGTGGGTAAGAGGTGCAGCTTTTCCCGCTCCTTCTCCTTGTTCCTCTGCCAGCGAGAATATTGGTTGATGGTGATGTTCCTAAAGCGGCTGACGACGATCCATGCGATCATCACAACCGTCTTGCCCAGGCATATTACATCGCATAGGAATCCACCCCTGATGGGCGATACTGATATGCTATGTTGCGGGCGACTTGTGAAATTTTATACAGATGTGTTTTTGCGTTGGTCCTGTGTTAGTGTGCTTGACGCCTTCTCTGAGGGTCTCCCAATTAACGATTGTGTGACAGTAACTCTCTAATGCTCCTCCACTTTCGATGTCGTCAATTGCAGCAATGTATTGCGTGACTGGAACGTCTACCTGCTTGAAAATGCTGGTGGTAAGATGAAGCACATTCGTAGGTGCATCCTCGCATTACGGGTGAGCTAATAGCCGTTACCAAATGCAGAATCTCTCCACATTTGTTCGGCATCCGTGACCATCACTCAAATATCAAACATTTGATAGGAATCGCGGAGTTGGCGTTGCACGGGGTAACTGTCCAACGAAAGCGGATACCGCTATGCTAGTGAAGTTTGAGCCTGGTCGTTCGCAGCGGTGCAAAGGTTCCTCCGCAACGGTGCAAAGGTTCCTCCGCAGTGGTACAAAGGTTCATCCGCGGTTCGTCCGCTCGGACAAGCTGAGCAGCGCAAAGCGAGGGTCGAGACCACGTCGTCAAACCATGTGCTTCCTTCAATCGCAAGCAGTTCCTTGTAGGGCGGGATGATGCTCACTGCATGAGCGATAGCATATGTGCTGTGTCATCGTGAATGACTCACCACTTCTGCGCATGATCGCAGCAAGACGGTGAGGAGCGGAACGCGCAGTATCGCGAACTTAGCTGGACATTTACGACTCCTCTTTGAAGACTGGTTTGCGAGGCGATTCTCACAGTGTCAGCTGCCAACAAAGGTTCCAACTTTTTCCTTAGAGGAAGCAAATTCAATATCTAGACATTCTTACTAGTGCTAGCAGAGCAGTCAAAGCTGCATAATTGGCCTGCAGTTCATTGGATTTGCCTAACAGAGCAGCAGAAACCGGCGGAGCGGAGCACCTAGACTGTTGTGAGTGGTTCGCTCCCGCAATAGAGCCCCGATGAGCAACAAGCGTATCGGAGATAGCGATCGTTCCAATTTGACGAGGGAATCTCGTGCGTAAAACTCAACCTTGACATCGGTCAGCGCGATGATGGCATTGCTGTGACTCGCCAGCCGCGTTGAGTTTCTCGCATTGCAAGCGACAACAACGCTGCCGCGTCCGTTGGGGCGTTCTTCCAATCATGAAAGCAGCTTTCGTGCGAACTGTAAAGCCGAATCCTGTAATTCAAGCAGCATGTTTCCAGAATAGAACACAATAGAAATTTCGGACCGCGACGGTCACCGCGCCGAAAGAACAAGGGCGGCCGCTATCTCGTCCGCGCATGCTGTGATTGGGCTGGTGCAGACGCCCCGTGCATCATTGATCTCGATAGACGGACACAGACGGACCAACGCCTCTACCTCTCGCTCGGATGCTTCACGAGCCGAGTGCGACGGTTGAACCCTCATAACGGGCCTCGTGTCTGCGATGTTGCCTGGCTGCACAGGAAGACTCATCAGCAATCTCACACCTTCTGCTTGTAGGGGCTTACGCATATCTCAATAGCCAGGCAGGAGCCTGCTGACTCCTTTGTTGTTCCACCCAAGATCCTTCCGTACTTTATCAGTCCTCCCGCTTGCAACAATGGGCCTTCCCGAAACGTCCCCCGCGCGAAACCAATACTTGCGTCCTGTCAGTGGCTTCACTACAGGTTCGACAACAACCACATTGGCAGAGAGTACTCCTGAACTGCCAGTCATGGAGAAGCGCGATCCCTCTCTTTATGACAACGCCGACACCCCTACTGGGATTTATGCACCAGTAGCAAAGGACACACACATAGAGACTTCACGATCAGCATCAGAAACACACTCAACGAAAGATGAGTTAGAGAACGGAGGTCTCGCAGACAAGGTGGTGGCGTCAGAGGAGGAAGCAAAGGAGCAGGACGGTTCTGAGGATGAGACCGAGTATCCAACAGGGCTGAAGCTTGTTCTGATCACCATTGCGCTGAGTCTTTCGGTGTTCTGTATTGCATTGGTATGTCATTGTCCTTTGCGACAGCTGTAGTCAGTTGACACTAACTCGGACACAGGACAACACCATCATATCAACCGCCATCCCTCGCATCACGGATCAGTTCAAAGCCCTCAACGACGTCGGTTGGTACGGCAGTGCGTACCTACTCACCACCTGCGCCTTCCAGCTTATCTTCGGCAAACTGTACACTTTCTACTCGATCAAATGGGTCTACATGGGCGCTTTGTTCCTATTCGAGCTCGGCTCATTCATCTGCGGTATTGCACCGAACTCAACCGCGCTCATCGTCGGCCGAGCCATCGCCGGTCTTGGTTCCGCAGGTATCTTCAGCGGCGCAATCCTGATCGTAGCTCACACCGTCCCTCTGCGCCAGCGCCCAACGTACACTGGCATCATCGGTGCCATGTACGGCATCGCTTCTGTCGCTGGCCCGCTGATGGGCGGCGCCTTCACTGACCGTCTGACCTGGCGTTGGTGCTTCTACATCAACCTGCCCTTCGGTGCCGTCACCGCGCTCTTCATTGTCTTCTTCTTCAAGTCGCCCAATAACAAAAAGAAAGTTGTCAAGTCAGGCTGGAGATCGCAGGTCTCGCAATTCGATCTTCTTGGAACGTTCTTCTTCCTCCCCGCCATCATCTGCCTCCTGCTGGCTCTTCAGTGGGGTGGCTCGACCTACGCTTGGAAGAACGCCCGCATCATCTCCCTCTTTGTCCTCTTCGGCGTTCTGATCAGCGCGTTCATTGCCGTTCAGTACTGGAAGCAGGAAAAGGCCACCGTGCCTCCTCGTGTCTTCAGGAACAGGAGCGTCTGGAGCTCGGCCATCTTTGGCGCGTCCCTTGGTGGCAGCTTCTTCATCATGGTTTACTACGTACGTCAAGTTTTTAGTGTTCATCACAAATCAACATTACTGACTGTGCCCTTTAGCTACCGATCTGGTTCCAAGCTATCAAGGGAGCCTCGGCCGTCAAATCCGGAATCATGAACCTTCCCTTGATCCTGTCCCTCGTCGTCGTCTCCCTCGTAGCCGGTGGTCTCATTACCAAGATCGGCTACTACACCCCCTTCATGATCGCCTCCTCGATCATCATGGCCATCGGTGCCGGTCTCATCTGCACCTTCAAGCCCGACACCGGCCATGAGAAGTGGATCGGCTATCAGGTCGTGTACGGCGTCGGCGTCGGTCTCGGCATGCAGCAGATCCTCATCGCCGTGCAAGCTGCGCTGCCTCTCGAGGACGTCCCGATCGGCACCGCCATCATGATGTTCTCGCAGACCCTGGGCGGCGCGTTGTTCATCTCCGTCGGACAGAACGTCTTCACCAACCAGCTTATCAAGAACCTTGTCAAGAATGTGCCAGATCTCAACCCGGGTCTTGTCATCTCGACTGGTGCGACGGAGCTGCAGCACATCATCAGCAGCGAGTTCCTGCCGAGAGTTCTGTCAGCGTACAACACTGCTATCGTGCAGTGTTTCTATGTGTCTGTCGCAATGGCTGCGTTTTCGCTTCTGGGGTCCATGTTTGTGGAGTGGAAGTCTGTCAAGGGGAAGAAGATTGAGATGGCGGCCGCTTAAGTCTTCAGTCTCTCGAGATTGAGTTCGTTTCTGGCGTTTGAGGGGTGTGTAGGATTGGTTGCATGGATACCCGCACCTCGCATTTGCAGGCGTTTGATGGGATGATAGGGATAGCCTCTCCACGCTGTCTTTGGCTTTGTTTGGTGATTTGGGAGCTCTAGAAACCTGATGGTTGGGCTAGTAGATTGGACTTTCGCTTGGGCTTGGCCTTTGTGTCACTACTACGGCCGTCTAAACTCTACTCTTGCGCGTATGTAATAGAAAAGATTTAAGTTGTCTCTCCAATGTTTGGACACTCGCTCTCGACACTTGACAATACGCCACAACACAACTGACGCCTCTTGGCTCAGTTGGGTGAGGTGCGTCGGCGATTGCTGCCGAGCATGCGCTCCGGACAATCGATAGTGTCGGTACCCACCGGCGGCGGCACCCCCGCCGGCCGAGCGGTGTTTCCCGACTGACGCCCACGTCGACGTCGACGGCCTCATCATGTCAAATTGCACCATTCATACTCCATCAACTTGTGTGAAGCTTCAAAATGTCTGTTACTGATGACTTAAGCGTGTTGCGGTCGCCGGTACCGACCGCTACGACGCCGCAGCCGCAGATGGCGTCGCAGGCTCAGAACCGCTTCATCTGGGACGACCTTTCCACCAGAGCGCTTCTGCAAGGGCTGCTTGACGCAACCGACAGAGGTCTTGACACCCAAGGCGGCTTCAAAGAGGAGGGTTGGAACATCGGCCTCGAATGCGTGTACAACGTCTCCGGCAAACGGCCGACGAAGTCCCAAGGCGCCAACAAACTCGACAGCCTCAAGAAGACGTGGAAGCTGTGGAAGCACCATCGC
The DNA here is from genome assembly GCA_022813555.1 of Botryosphaeria agaves. Lineage (NCBI taxonomy): Eukaryota > Fungi > Ascomycota > Dothideomycetes > Botryosphaeriales > Botryosphaeriaceae > Botryosphaeria > Botryosphaeria agaves. Next base: position 10,947 of record JAKLMF010000222.1, on the reverse strand, counting down.
CGCGACACCTTGCACTGGGATAAGCGCGAGGATGGCCTGCCTCAGGCACCCGGAGATGTGATGCGCCGCTATTTCAGCGAGCATAAGGATCGCGCGCGGTTTCGACATGATCTGCCGCCGTACAAGGATCAACTTGATGAGCTGCTCGGCGATCCTATTGATGGTCGTCCTGACCTCGCGACTGGCACGTCTGCGGGCACTGCGAATGACTCTGTGGACTCCGATACAGAGTGGGATAGAGTGTTAGATAACACACCTCCACCAAACTTCAACGATGTGCACAATCCACGTGACAACGACGCTCCCATCACAAACCACCACAACGGCGATGCGACACCTCGCAGGCACTCCAATTCTCTATCCGCACCCCATCAGCAGTCCATTTCCGCTTCTCCACGCCCCGCCTCGCACCCACGAGACTCCCGAGACGCGACACCCAGTTCCGCCGCAGCGCTAGCGCGCCAATCTCGAAAGCGCAAGAAATCCAACACCAACCACGCCCCCCTTGAAAGAGCCTCGAAGAAGCTCAGGCGTGTCCTCTCCCACTCCCCTCCCTCCGACTTCGACGCCGCGGCCTCCTCCTCCTCTCACAACAGCGAACTCCGCACGCTCCGCCTCACCTGCGCCTCCCTCATCGCAGCACTAAAACCCCTCCTAGAAAAGCGCGTGCACATCTCGCCCCTCGAGAAGGCGCTGGAGCTGTTCTTCCGGGACTTTGACGACCTGCCGCGCGACGACAAGTTCCTTCTCTGCGATGTTTTCGGTGAGGGGGGGGAGCACAGTCGGAAGGCGATTGTGTATCTGGCGCTGCCGAACGACTTCGAGACGAGGAAGGCTTGGGTGGAGAGGGAGTTGGCGCTGGCCAAGACGCCGGCGGGGAGGCCGCCTGGGCCGTGGATTCGAAGGAAAGAGGGTGCGAAGGGGGGTGAAGGGGGGGCGGTTCAGGCGCAGGGTGGCGGGGCTGACGCCGCTGTCTGATGATGGGCACGGTGAAGTGTTCTAAGGTTCGTGTACTTGTTCAAGAGAGAGGGAAGCGGTTTCCACTATTCAAGCTTTCTGCTAGTGTAAGAATTACATACTTGCTACACCAGGTCAGCAGTCTGACCGTATGTACCTAATGTCAATCGTACAATCTCCTTCCCGCGTTGGAGACGGTCTCATCCTAGTCATGCACAACTACTGTCTCAACGGGACGTTATGTGGGGTCTGAACATGAGAGGCATCAGGCCACCTTAATCAGGGTCACTTGCAAAGGCAAAAAGGTGTCAAAAGAACACTTACACCCCTGAGGCAACCTCCACAAGGGCAAAATAGTCCTGGTGGGGTTCGAACCCACGACATTCGCATAACCGAATGGTGTCATATTGGTGCCAAGACCAGTATAAGAACGACGCGCTACCACTGCGCCACAGGACTGAATTTCGTAGTACTTGAGAGTTGTACATTATATGTTCAGACACAACCCAATCATAGAGCGTGGCGCGTGTTCCCCTCATCGAATCCCACTTGAGTAGCCGTCATAAGTCTTCCGTACTTGAAGAATGAGTGCCTTGAACTCTACCAGAGTATCACTCTCTCGTATACCACTGCACCACAGGACTCTGAATTTCACAGGTCTTGTGCGCGTTGCAGCTTATGATCAGAGTTTGTTTACGCCTCTCGACGATTGCATCTGCCATGCCTCCCCTTCCTAAGCTCACATCCCGGATGACTTCGTCGGCGGTGTCAAGGCCTATGCAGTGAGAGCGTCCGGGACGTAATGCCATTACAACCTGAGAAACAGAACTCCTCTCTCAACAATACAGCTAAGAAGACATCTGCAAGAACACGTACACCCTCTGTTTTTTGGATTTGAATCGAGCCAGAACACCGTTACCCGCCCGCCATATTCCATGAGCCATTACTCGTCCCTGTTCCCGAGAGAGCCCTACCCATCCGTCCCATTAAACTCCGTCGTCAGATCATCCAAGCTCAAATAGCCCGTTCATCCAGTCCGCTTGCTCAACTTCCTCTTCACGTTCTGCGCCAGCCCCCCACCCCCAGACGACCCTCCCTCCACCGGCGCAGCACTGACCGTCGCCTTCGCCTTGCCCTTCCCCTTCCCCCCCGCCGCCGCATCATTGTAAACTCCCGCAGCAGCCGGCGCGAACGGCGGTATGTTGTTCGCGCTCGCCATCTCCGGTCTGACACCACCGCGGCCTTGGACGTTCTGCATGCCGGGGTGCGGGTTCGACGGGTAGAAGTTGTCGCGGGGGCCGAAGGTGCTGGCGTTGTTGCTATCACGCTTGCGGCGGTGGCGCCGCTTGAGCCAGACGCCGAGGATGGAGAGGGCGATCATGCCGAGGAAGATGATGATGAGCATGAGGACCCAGCGCCAGTGGGTGGAGATCCTGAGCGTGCGGAGTTAGAGAGTTGCTTTGGTATAGACGGAGTGAAGATGTGTGTGCATCTCCGGGAGTCTGGATGTGTCGAGATGGGGTGGAAGACACCAGGGAACAGTTCGCCTCCGCGCTATGCTCGAACGTAATCTACAAGCACTCACCAGCTTCCGTTCTGCGCATTGACCGCGCTGCTGCCACTCTGTCCCGGCCGCCCAACCACAGTCGCACCCCCAGAATCCGCAGACAGCGTATTCGTCGCCTCACTGACCGCGCTCGTCGACAACGTCGTCGGAACCCCAGCCCGACACAGCCCATTGTACCAGTCCTGCACCCTGACCATGTCGCCTGGCTGGCACACACTATCGCAAATGCCGCTGGGGCTGCCGTACAGCGTGGTCAGATACGGGCTCTGGCAGAAACAGGACTGGTAGTTGGTCTGGCTGGTCGAGGGCGCGGCGGGCGGAACGCATGCTGTTTGTGCCTGGACGAGCAGTGGGCAGGTCAGCGCGCAAGCGGGGAGGATGCTGGGGTCGAGGATAGTTTGGGCGACTGAAGGGGTGATAAGGGTGAGGAGGAATAGAGATAGCGTCCACGACGCGTGTGTCCGGAGCGACATTGTAATGGTGATTGGTAACGAACGAGTGGATAGAGAAGCGAGTGGAAGGTGGTTTGTCCAGCAGGACGGAGGGGTTTGACGCGACGTCGAACGCAGGATGTTGAGAGGCAATGGCCGACCGCGAGGCCTACGGGTGGAGCTGGGATGGAGAAAGGGTCTCTGGGGAAGGGCTGGCCGCTTAGTTAGCTTCCGGCCTAAAATAGTGGAATGCAGCCCGGCCCGCCCTTTAGTTCAAGTACAGCAAGCCCGTGCGGCAGACTTTCTAAAAATTGCATGCCATCAACTCATGTCTGCTCGATTGACTCGATTGGTGGAGGCCACCCAGACAAACCTGAACAATCGGTTGTTGAAGCCCTGTAGCAACACGGACAGAGAGAACTACGCAGGTTCAGCTTTCAATCATCACCGCAATAGCCGGTGTGCTGCATCATCTTCTTCGTCATCAACGCAGTTTCGTCGTTCTCGTGTCGTCATCCTGTTTCTTTACAAGTCACTCGGGCGCTGTCCATCACTTCAGTCAATTTCTTCCAAGCTGTGTTTTTCGGTTCGGTCAAGGGGAGGAGAACTGCGCATTGGTATCTACTTTCTACAGGCAGACAGAGGCCTGAATCCAACCTCGGAAAATCCCCTCTAGAGATGGTTGAATCTGTGGCGTGAATGACAGTGACTTCGTCGGCTTCTCGAGAAACCATGCATCTCATCAATTCATGAGTCCTTAGAAGCCTCATACAAGTGTAGATGACAATGGTTTGTTTGAACTGAATCTGGAGCTGCAGAAAGAGAGCTTCCTCTTGTCCCAGGTTGCTATTATATGAGGGTAATCTCTTTCGTCTCCCACTCATCGAAAAGTTCATCTTCGGAAGTATGAGTTGCATGAGCGAAACCGATTCGCTCAAAAGCCCCTTGCACGCGACTTGACAGCCCCAACACTAGATAATAATGTACATGAAACGGGTCTCCCATCCGCTTGCCAACCAGTAACAACCATATTTTCGCCTTCTCAAATGAAGTGAACTGCTCCGGAATTGTAGGACCTGTCCGCGTTACAGTTCTCTCACGGACGCCTGACGATGTGAGGACCTTGCAGGTAGTTAAACATCGATCGGGCCAGAAGTAGGGAGTGGGCACGTCATGCGAGACGTATAGAAGATACTGAGGTCTCGAGCTATATTGTGCTTGCAAGAATGCAGGCATAACCTCGCCCGAAAGATGGATGAATCCGTCTGTGACCTCCCCTGTGAGGTTGCTGCCGGCAGGGCGGCAGTAAGCGTTATGGACAATGATATCTTCCGTCATGTAGGCGTTGTCTGAACCGTACATGATGCACCCATCGATCGATGCCCAGGACCAGCTTGGCGCACGAAATCTCGTTGGCTGTAGAGTCTGGGGCTCTAGGAACGAGCGCCACATGAGACCATTCGCGAGATCGCTCCTCCATAGGCCCGCCAGGTAGGCATCGTTAGATTTGGTCCGAAAGAGTGCCGCAATTGCTGGAAGGGCAGGCAGCTTATCCGTCGTGACAGTCAGGCTCAATTTTGTGTAGTTAGCCACAACCCAAGTACGCCAGAACTTATGAAGACTCCTAACGTCGAGATGTCGTAGCTCCCTGTAGATATGATGGTTGTTTATCCACATACGAGGCTCGGGTCTGTTCGTCTGCGCAAGAAGGCCACTCTGGCATCATATTGCACCCCGGCACTCCCATCTCAAGTCCACTGAGGTGTATGTTAAAACAGGACGCGATATCAAGCGCTCTTGGAACACCCATGCTCGGGAATACAGGGGATCCCAGATGTGCTTGTGAGGGTCAATGGCCTCACGAACTCCAAAAACTGGGTTGGTATAAGGTGGTAGCGGCCCTTTGAGCTCTATTGTCTTAGACAGATGATGAAGCTTGGGATGGAGGAAACCGAACCTATCGCCTGCAGCCGTGGACGCAGCGATAGTCAGATATGCATTCTCATAGATACTGCACATTTTTGCTGATTCAATACTCCAATCAACCCTACGTAAGCCATGAGTTAGATGCATGCAGCTCGAAAGACGGAGCAACAAATTGGGAACAAACGCACTTATCATCTTGTGTGATACACAACGAGTCGGTCCAGACGTATTGGATTCTTAGCTGGCGTGCTACGTAGATGGTGTCTTGGAAAGTCTTCGGGAGAAGGTTCCAATCAAGGCCAGAGCATCTGTCCTCTAATGTAGTCCTTTTCGTGGTGTAGTTTTGCTGCGTACCCCAACAGTGGCTGAGAGCGATGTAGGGAGCGTGCTCTCCCTTAGTCTCATAGAGTCGTTGAATAGGTCTGCCTCATGAGCGCCGACGTCTATGACTCGTCGCGGCAGAGGTGTCGATGAAAGGGCCTGGCAATTAGGATGTTGTGTCTCACAATGTGATACCCAAGACTCAATTAACTTTGTGCACTCTTCTGAATACGGATCTGGAAACACATCTGACGCTGGGCCAAATCTCTTGGCAGGCAAGTCTGACTCTACGATACGTGTTAAATGCATGTGAGGTGCGTCGAGAATGCAGTCTATCACTCACCGATTGACGGATAAATTTCGAGCTCATGAAATCCGCCATTCCGATTAATTACCTGGACGGATAGGCTTTCCGATGGGTATTGCACAAACCCAATACTGCTGTCATGGAGAGACACTTCTAGCACCGCTGTGATTCCGTCGCACAGAAGCGAACAAAAGGGACATCCTAGTTCTCCAGATCGCTCAATATGTTTAAATTCTCGGCTTGCAGATAAGTGACGGTTTCCAAATAAGGACTGAGAAGAGGCACTTCAATGGAGGTCCTCACAGATGCTACAAACAAGCCCACTGTCCTCCACAATTTTTAGGCCTCCCACCACACCAGGCCTCATCCGAGATCTCATGTAGGGAGAGGGTAGGTGTAAGCCGAGAGCAGACTGATCTCCTTAATTATGCCTGTTAGGCAATGGGATCGTAGCGATACAAGATTAAGATCTCACGGCAGAGACACATCTGCATTGCACAGCCTTGTAACACCTAGGGATCGTGCACATCACGTGCATTCTACAGCCACAGTCCTAGTGAGACAAATCAACAGCCGTTTGTCCAGCAAGGGACGACAACGACTCGGAAGTCAACCTACAACAGATAGGTTGCTCTGATCCGACATAATCCTCGCACACATACCTATCGCTCAGTCAGGTGACAGACCCTCCTTCCCTGTGTGGCACTGGAATAGGGTACATGTAATAACTTAACAAGCAGTATCAATCGCATGAGTGAAGAGCGAGAATAAGCGCTCACAAAGCTGCCAAGATACACCAATCGCTTATACTCTTCCCAGTAGAATTAAATGCATTCCATCAGCCGGAAAATGCATGGATATCAATACACTCATACCTCATAATTCAACCCAAACTCCCCCAAGAAAACCCCCCTCCCACACATCCTCTACGACCCAACCGCATGCGCAAAAACCTTCCCCGCCAAATCCGCAAGCAACTTCGCCTTCTCCGCCTGCGGCAGCTCCTGAAAAACGCTATAGACGCTCTTCCCCTTCGCATCCCTGACAGCTCCCAACCGATTCCCCGCCACGGCCCCCGCAACCGCCCCCGGGAAATTCGCAATGATGAACCCCATGGCGCCGCCGCTCAGGCCGCCCAGCACGCTCCAGAACTTGGTAGTCGGGTGGGCGTGCTCGCCCTCGGCCATGCCCTCCTCCCTTAGCATCTCCTCAAAGACGTTGCCGAACTGCTCGCTGCTGAAGCGCTCGCGCTCGTTGTCGGCCTCGGCATTGTTGTTGTTGTTGTTGCCGCCGCCGAAGCCGAAGGCGGACCAGGGGAAGGAGCCGAAGTTGAAGGAGGAGGAGGCGCCGGGGTCGGGCCGCGGGACATCTTCGTCGGCGGGTTCGGGAGTGGAGGAGGAGAAGGAGGAGGTGAAGCCGTGGAAGGAGCGGGCGCTATCGTAGTCGCGGCGGCGGGTGGGGTCTGAGAGGGTGTAGTAGGCGTCGTTTATCAGTTGGAACTTTTTTGTGCGGGCGGCGCGCTCGGGGGAGTTGGAGGGGACGCGGTCGGGGTGGTGCTTGAGGGCGGCTCTGGTAGGTTGTTAGATCTTGGCTTAGGGGAGTAGGTAGAGTATAGGGTCTGGCGTACTTCTTGTAGGCATCGCGGATCTGCTGCTGAGTGGCTTTGGGATCGACTTCAAGTATCCGATAGTAATCAGGAGGAGCTGTATCTGTGAATCAGTTTTGTTCCGATCGCGGATTCAGAGCTTGCTCACCAGACATATTTTAGAGATAGCCGGCGGTGTTTGGGAGAGTATCTAGGGGTTGTAGGTGCAATTATGTTGCGAGTACACGGAGTAAGTGGAGAAGCGATACTCGAGTAATTGAAAAGATGGATGGGCAAGGCTTCATGTTTTTGATCTGCCTTACCGTGTCAAATGCGTCGCGACCCTTGATGACGTCGCGCGGAAGCACAGCCACCATCACCCGAATCAAGCCTCACTTTGTGGCGTTCGATCCCGCAGTGGACCCAGAGCTTCAACCCATGAACAACATCCTTTAGAGATATAGTGGCGGCAGTATCTAATAAGAAATACTGGTGTCCCTATTCCACAGGCTGTTCCAAGCCCATCCTGTGAAAACCATTCAACCACTCGAACTTGTGGCTGAATAGCCCTGCAGCACCTGCATAAGTCCATCCGTGCTTGCATAAACTGCACGAACTTCCCCAACCACAGTTCAGCGGTGAAGCAGCTTCAAAATCATCGCCGATCCCATTGCTCCATCTTGATCCTCATCAGTTAGTTTTCAGTCCGCCTCAAACCGCTTCAAATCCTCTCTCTCCACATAACCAGTCCCTTTGACAAGCTACGCTAAATTACTATCACATCCGCGCCCGCTCAGATCCAACCCTCTCCACACCACCAATCCCATCTCCCCTACTACTACCATGGGCCTCTTCAGCTCCCACTCCTCCCACTCCTCCCACCACCGCCCGACCAACGCCCGCTCCTCCTCCTCCCACTACTCGCGCAGCTCCTCCTACTACAAGCGCCGCCCGCGCACCGGCTACATCAACCGGCTGCTCGCCAAGCTCAAACACCTGCTGCGCGAACTCTACTACTACGCGCGCCGGCACCCCATCAAGGTCTTCATGCTGGTCGTCATGCCGCTCATCTCCGGCGGCGTGCTGGCCAAGCTGGCGGCTGTTGCGGGGGTCAGGCTGCCGGCGGTGCTGATGGGAAGCATGGGAACGGCGGGGAGAGGGTATGGCGCGTATGGGGGGTATTATGGGAGTGCGGGGTATGGGGGTGCGGGGATGGGGAATGGGTTGGGGGGATTGATGAAGGTCGTACAAGCTTTTATGTGAGGGGCGTGTGAGGATGAGAGATGCTTGCGCGCTCGTGGTGGTGTGGATGATGTCGGACACATCGCTTGACATGCGCTGGTCACCATTTTGCGAGACACCTCGCTGCGACACGTTCCGCATCTCAACTTACAGCTGGACTACGATCTTTCCAGGCGAGCAACTAAGAAGAGAAGCAGTTTGAAGAACGAGTTCCGACTTGAAAGCCTTGAGAGGTGTTCGAAGACAAGTTGGATCCGCACGCGATGCAGAGAGTCATCTGTCCCCGCTCAAAAACAGCATCAGAGAGCTGTTACTGGCTCGCAGGGTCTCATTTATTCTGTGAAATCTCTGATGGATTCGTGTAGGCGAGGCCACAGAAAGCTAGATACTTGTCTTTTGGGCTTGGAGAACGCTTCATTATTGTCTCATTGAGAGATTCGGTGCAACCCGCCCTCTCCAATCCATAGAGTGTCTCGGCGAGAATGGTCTTTTCTTGTCAGTGGTGATGTATCGGACGTGTGCAAGAGACAGAAATCAAGTGGAGAGGAAAACTTCAATCGACGAAGACACGGTCAACGTCATGGTGCTCGTAGAGAGTGGGTGTTTTGGAAGGAACTTTGGACTGGCGGTCCTCATCTAACGCTCGCTCCTTCCTAAGGGGGTTGTTTGGCCAGAAGCGGATTGCCATATTGAGCGCATCACACAGCGGTTTCTCAGGGAGCTTGTTTACCTATATCTCGCTGTTTGTTACCTCTCTCTTGCTACTCATCTCTCTACCAAATACGCACTCGTTCAGATCAGTATACACAGCAACATAATCGACTATTGCAAGCATCGTTCGCTCGTTTCCTATCATTAGCGCCGATCATTCCCCATACGATGGTTAATCCATTCAAGGATCGTTCAAGTTCTTCAGCGGACCCACGTAGCATGGGCCCTTTCGGGACATACTGCAAGAAGCGCTTGGGAAAGACTAGACAGCATCTCACGCCCTAAAACTCGCCTCCAAAGCTACCCAAAAACACGTCCTACGAACCGGCCAAGCTCGCTCATTTAGTTCCATGCTCTCAGTGCCATGCCTTCGTAGGACACTTGGAGGACTGCATTGAGCACTTATGTGCGGTGTGCAACACACCACGTAATGGATTCCATCACCAGTTCAAGGGTTGTCCTGTTGAAGCACCGTTGGATATTTATGAGGCAAGGTGGAATTCTATGCCGCCTTTCGAGATTCCAGACGGACCGGTCTTTCCTGGGATGGCTGTTTTCGAGCGGCTGAGGTCCAAAGTTCCCCTTGTCATCGGTCGTTATCCTACTGTACAATGCCCTCCTCCTCTATCGAACTTCTTCAGGGAACGCTTCGCTAGGAACAGGAACGTGGCCGTGCTCCGGAGGTGTGACGACATGGTCTTGCGAATCGGTCTGCTGCACCTACGATGCTTGCTCGATAGATCACTCCATGACCGTAGGCAGCTCCTAGCAGATACAAAAAGACTCAGAAACCGCCTAGATGTCACGCTCTCTCCAAGAAGCAACAGAGACGACCCCGTTCTCGCATTGTCCTGCGATAAATACTGGGACGTCCGTGGCATATACAAAGAATGGGGACTGGACCACGTGCTCAAGGATTTCGCGCAGAAGGATGTCAAGACCATGTCTCGAGAAGAGCTGAAGGATTTGCTGACACGAGGGGCGTTTGTGCGAGACGACATCGACAAAGGCAACTTCGAGATCCAGAACTACATTGCACCACTCAACTTCCGTTGGAAGGGTACATTCCGGTCGATGAGCCCAGAAGTCAGGGAGGGGTATGGTAAGATGGGCCGAGAGACCAAGCAGGTACCCGATGCCATCAACCGCGACATCAAGCAACAGGATGATGGTGTGGGCCAGGAGATCAACAACGGGGTTAGCGGGATGGGTACAGAGTTTGGACGAACGGACAGCACCGCGATCCAAGGGATCACGAGAGGGACTAGCAAGCCGCTTCAGAGCTATGCTGTTATGTCTCTGTTGCTCGAGAACGACCTTGAGGAAAACGCAATGCCGTCTGTGGGGGTCAAGAAAAGAGTTCACTGGGGTTGACTTGTGGTTAAACCGCTGGAGAACCCTCGCGCTACACTGTCACTCAAATTCTTCTGTATTAGCATGAGCTTTTCGTAGTCACAGCATTATGGTCAATACGAAAGGGTGATATCCAGGGGAAAGATAGATGATCAGGAGCTTCCAACGTCTTTTCGCCAAGCCAACCCAAACCGCACCTCATCGTGATCGTGTGCACCCGCAAATTTGCGCCTATTGCAGACCACTACTCCACCACACCATTAAGGGTTTCGAACACCATATAAAATCCGGTTCCCATTGTCGATCTGCGAAGCCATAACGGGGACTCATCATATATAGCTCATCTCAGCACGATACAAGCGTCGCATCCTCCGCTACCAGCACAAAGCAGGCGCAACTTCTACGCGCGCTTGTTTCCAATATAGCAGACATACAAAGTACCGCTCGCGCCAAAACCACGTCTATCAATCCTCCAATAAGGCGAAACGAAGATCCAAAACCAACTCCTTCGCAACATTCCTCATAATCGGCCGTACGTCGCCGGGGG
>JAKLMF010000221.1:0-23426 GCA_022813555.1 Botryosphaeria agaves | reverse complement strand
CATCCACACCGTCCCACACCCAGAACCTCAACGATGCGATACGACAAGAATACGAGAAGGAGCTCCTCGCGATCGACGAGTCTGATGACCCTCTCGACACTTACGATCGCTATGTGAAATGGACCCTCGATGCGTACCCATCCCCTCAGGCCAAAGAGTCGCAGCTCTTGCCTCTTCTCGAGTGCGCGACAAAAGCATTTCTCTCTTCCGCACACCACAAGAATGATCCGCGATACCTCAAACTATGGCTTCATTACATCCGCCTCTTCTCCGACTCGCCTCGCGAGACGTTCGCTTTCCTCGCGCGCCACAATGTCGGCGACGGTCTCGCGCTCTTCTACGAAGAATTTGCGGCCTGGCTGGAGAGCGCAGGACGATGGATGCAGGCGGAAGAAGTGTTCGGTATGGGCATCGAGCGTGAGGCAAGGCCTGTGGAGCGTCTGATACGGAAGTATGGTGAATTTCAGCATCGCTTTGAGAGTCGGCCACACGACGCGGACGAGCCAAAAAGTCCAGCACTGCCAACCGTAAGACCCGCGTTGGCGGCTAAGGTGGATCCATTTGCGGGTGCTGCAGCGGAAACGGCAGATCCGCAAGCCAAGGATCGTGCAGCAGCAGCAAGGTCATCTAAGGCAGGGAAGCAGAAGCTAAACATCTTCTCGGACGAGGATGCACCACCGAAACCAGGGTCGAGCAGCAGTGGGAGGGGCTGGGAGAGTATCGGGTCTTTATCAGAGCGGAAGAAGGAAAACACCATGGAGGTCAAACCATGGGCTGGTCAGACGCTTAAAGGAGGCAAGAAGAACTCCGGCGTGCCTAAGATGGCAATATTCAGGGATGAGGTAAGCTCTGCACGCACTTGTAGAAGCCCCCCATTCTCATGTTTACGATCATAGGACTAATTGCTGGCTTGGGTGCTTTTTGTTCGATTCAGTCAATACCAGACCAAGCAATCATTCCCAATATGTTACGTGAACAGCAGCGAAGTGTAAATCCGAAGACAGGGAAGACCGAATGCGTATTTGTCAATCTTGAGGCTGTGTATCCGAATGCAGATGATCCATATGCGGAAGAATACAGTTTTGAGGAGCTACAAGCGAGACATAGGGGGTGGCTGGACTACGATTGGGCGGCGATTCGGACAGAGGAAGAGGAAGCGGCCCGTCGAAAAGCGCAGTCCATCATCCGCATTCACAAGGATGAAGAGGAACCCAACTCAGAACAATGCAGATCTAAGGAAGCCGCTGCTTCCCTGACAAAGGGCTTGCAGGTGTCTTTGCCGCTGAATGATGTGATTGACGAGAATGACGAGAACGCCCCTCCTTCACAAGAAGAGATAGAGAAAGCCAGGTTGGCGAAGAAACTGCGCCGGGAAGAGCGGGCCAACAGGACTAGGAAAATCAAGGTTATGGAAGTGCGAGCTGAGACGCAAACAGGTAGGCCTCTCACTCGTTAGGTAAGGGTAGCGTTGTTAACCATGTTCCAGTTCAAACCAATCTGGCTTCACCTACCGGGCGTAAGCTCAAGCGGAAAAAGTCGTCTGCAGAGCCAACCATGACTTTACATACACGTGAAGCTATGGATGACGTATACGATCTGTTTAACCATACGCTTAAGCTGCAGAGTAATCAAACAGACGAGGCTGAGAGTAGCGGTGATAGTGGTGACGATGACGACGATTACACGAGCGGTGGTGAGAGCACCGGCACGGGTAGGATATCCGGTGCAACGAGCGAGTATGGAGAGGAGACCGGTGTCGACTATACGGAAGTCAAAAGCACGGTAGACGAAGAGGAGGAGGACGCCACCAACGCTAGCGGATGGACAGAATTTTGCGCAGCCAAGGATGTTACTGAGGGAGACCACACAGAGGCAGAAGAGGAAACGAAACAAAGTGAAGCCTCATCGTGGGGAGTGCTTAGAGAGGACCAAGAGGACCCCTCTGGGCATCATGAAGAAGATTTGATCACTCCAACGTCGCCCGATGCACGCGACGCAGCTCTACCTACGCGCTTCGTTCCGTTACCACCTGAGGACTATAGGGCACCGACACGGCCGTATCGAGACCAGACACAGATGGCACAGAACAGGCTCCCCTTCATGACACCGATTGTCGAGAAGACCGAGTCGTCCATAGGTGCAAATACCGCTATCGCAGAGAAGGACTACTTCAACTCCAAGACTCCATGTCGACAAGCCAACGCAAAGACTCCGACTATACCCGAACTTGAGGACGGCGAGCTGTGGAGCAGCCCCTTTCGAACCATTGCAACCAACGAGAATTCGAACATAGGTGGAAAGGTTTCTCAGCCTGCCTTACCCAAGCCCAGCAAAGCCAGGGTGCCATTGGGAGAATCCAAAGCGCACCCCTTAGGACACGGACGCCATGCCAGCAAGGAAGCCGTCCTAAAGGGTCCCATAATCAAGGACATCCAATGCAACCCCATCGATGAACAGATCCGCCACACCATCCTAGCACAGGTACAGCCTCCGTTGTCCTCGTACGAAGGGTATCACGAGCACCCAGACACGATCTGCAACAGGCTCCCAGAAATCCGCAAATTTACCAAAGCGGTCACGAAGATGAGCAAGAACAGCGCCGACAAAACCGCCACAAATATTTCCTTACCACCAATCCTGCGCTTCGATGGCGCGGCTAGAGACTATACCGTTAAGCGTGAACTCGGCAAAGGCGCCTTTGCTCCCGTCTACCTTGCTTCGATCACCTCTTCCTCAGCATCATCACCCTCTTCTCCATCACCTTCGGAGGAAGACTCAGACACAGCCCTTCCGAGATCACAGACAGGCCACGGCGCTTTCGGCTCGGCAAAGCGCAACCGTCTAGAAGCAATCAAGACCGAAGACCCGCCCACGCCTTGGGAGTTCTACATACTGCGACAAGCTAAGCGGCGTCTGGGCGTCTCTCGCGCTGCCGAGTCCGTCATTCACGCCTACGAGATGCACATGTTCAGAGACGAAGGTTATTTAGTCGAAGAGTACCGCGACCAAGGCACACTCCTAGACCTCGTCAACCTCGCCCGCGCGGAGCATCTCACCAGCAGCGGTGGCGCCGGCGGCGGCGCAGCAGGAGGCATGGACGAAGTGACGGCCATGTTCTTCGCCGTCGAGCTGTTCCGCACGGTCGAAGCTCTGCACGCCAAGGGCATCATCCACGGAGACCTCAAGGCTGACAATGTCCTCGTCCGGTTAGACCATGCCGCCAGCGGCGACTGGAGTAGCCAGTACCGACGAGACGGCAGTGGAGGCTGGACAGCCAAGGGAGTTGCGCTCATTGACTTTGGCAGGGGCATTGATATGCGTGTTTTCCGGCCGGAGGTGCAGTTCGTTGCAGACTGGAAGACGGGCGAGGGAGACTGCGCGGAGATGCGCGAGATGCGGCCGTGGACGTTCCAGGTTGATTATCACGGTCTGGCAGGTATCGTGCATTCGATGTTGTTTGGCAAGTACCTTGAGACCATTGCGGAGAGGGGCGGCGGATTGGGAGCGGCGGGGGTGAGGAATCACCGGATCAGGGAGTCGCTAAAGAGGTATTGGCAAACACAGATTTGGGATGAGGTGTTCACGCTGCTGTTGAATCCATTGCAAGGAGTAGAGCATGAGGAGGGTGGCAGGCTGCCGGTGCTGAAGGGGATGAAGGCGTGTAGGGAAAGGATGGAGGAGTGGCTAGAGGAGAACTGCGAGAGAGGTATTGGACTGAAAGGGTTACTCAGGAGGGTTGAGGGTGCCATCGGAGCCAAGCGACGATAGAGCTCGGTGTCGATGGCTTTGTAAATGCACGGCGTTTTTGGATGGTCGAGTAAACGGTCGCATCGGTCGGAGTTGGATTCTTTCATAGTTCACTTGCCTTGTGTTATGGAGGCTGGTCCCTTTGGTTGTAACTGGTTCACTAGAAGATACCTTCAAATTGCTCTTTAAACTCACGACGCTGTCTTGAACGTTTAACCAACCCACAGCTACCTAGGCACGCGGGTGACAAAAAAAGTGAGCCTCGTTAAATACTTTCTCTTCTCAAACTCAAGTAGCAACTTAACCAAGCATTAGATTTATATTCGAAAAATGCTAGAGAGATTGTTAAAGCTTAATTCACTAGGCCTAGTTTTATTATAAAACTATATTAAGTATTCTTAGAGATGTTGGCAAATGTATACGCTGTGCAGTCATAGTCCGACTCCCAGCGATTGCAGGCTTAATCAGCAAGAATACGGCTTAACGAGGCTCATTTTTTATGTCACCCACGTGCTAGGTAGGTACAGCATTGACGAGCACGTGACGTGGTAGGTGATGAATGCTCGCGCGACAAAACTCCCGCGGCAAGTAGCTCGTTGTTTGGGCTGCGGTGGCTGGTATCTCGCATCACCGAGATAAATTTGTGAAATTGTGCATGTTTTGCACGGAGGCCGCCGACTAGGATCAGGGCATACTAGCCCGGGCCCGTACAGCTGACTGATGCTGAGTTGTCACACCATCTCTCTCAGCTCAGCAGCCTCAGCCTCAATGACCAGCTCAACAAGTTAGGTAGCTACCTCCAGCCTACTCGGGCAGTTGTGCCTTCAAGTTTCCTCATCGTGGTGCCAGTAGACGAGTGACGTTGAACATCGCGTGCAATAGGTACTACCTAGTATTTGGTAGACCTCGGTGAGCTAAAGCTGTACGTTGACATCATATCCACCGAATAGGCCCGGTTCGTCGTTTAAGAAAACAAACAAGCCGTCTAGTCTGCGCAGAGGTAGCGAGCTGCATGCATGTTGGGGTGTTCCTGGGTGTGCTGGGAACGCTCGTGATAGCAATTGAGCGCGATACAGAGAAGCGAATGAAATGCTGGGGCTGAAAGGATGATCGTTCGTCGTGACCGCAATCCGAGAACCGAGCCACGCGACGCAGAGGCCTACATGTGTTGTTTTACCGGCCCCTGCTGATCCAGCGTGGACACATGTGTAGAGCTTCGGTTGCTTCCATCTGTGCCACTCGCCGCAGAGTGACTGCCAACGTCGAAATGTGTCTGGTTCCCAAGGACTTCTGCATACTTGACCATAACCGTCTCTACCCATCCGTCCAGATAACCCACCCCTGACAGCAACGGGTGAGCTTGGCAGCTAATTTAACGGCCGCACATAATCAGATCAGCCACTCACCGTTGCGCGCCTGGGTCAGCATCATAAATTGCAGCCGGGCGCGGCAACAACGGGTCCGCAGCATCCGCGCCCTCCTTCCCTCTGGCTTTTGATCTCGGTCCTTCTGATACTTCCTCCTCCTCCTGCTCCCATCTCTGTTCTCTCTCACCGACTGCACCGAACACCGTCTCCGCCTTTGTTGTGGCAACTGTTGTGGTGTGTTCCTGAGAGGCTTCCGTGGTGGCTGCGACACTGCCTTCCGGATCGGCACGCAAATCGCATCACTTCCGCCCGCGACAATGAAGAAATCTCTCCACATGCCTTTCGACAGCCACTCATCGCAACGCCTCTTCTCCAAGCCCAAGATCCCCCTCTCATGGCCCTCGATACCGGTCATGGTTCCACATAGGCTACGGCGAAAGTGGCGCTCCACCAGGTCAAGACTGCACAGCAGGCAGACACCAGCATCGTCCATCACTTCGCTACAAACTTCCTTCTCTCCCGCCGACACTCTCCATTCACTGCGCACGCATCAGTGGTCGTTCTACGATGGGCAATACTTGTTTCTGGCTATCCTGGGCATATTCTCGCTCTCCATCATGGAATCGCCGGGCCCTCTGGCTAAAACCTTTGTTGCGACGCTGTTGTTGACGGCCTTGGTCTTGCCTATCACGCGGCAGTTCTTCCTACCATTTCTTCCTATTGCTGCCTGGCTCGTACTCTTTTACTCCGCCAAGTAAGTCTGGGTATACCTCAGCGCAGTGACGCTGGCTGTGTAAGCGCATGCGCACGCGCACAGGATCGAGGCGCAGCAGCTCACCAGATATCGGCACAGCGTGCTAACACTTCTTCGCACAGGTTCATATCTGGAGAGTATCGACCGCCGATATGGGTACGAGTACTACCTACGTTGGAGAACATTTTATATGGCGCCAATCTGAGCAACATCCTCTCTGCACACAAGCATACAGTTCTAGACGTCCTGGCCTGGTTACCTTACGGCATCACGCATTTCGGAGCGCCGGTCGTCTGCTCCGCCATAATGTTTATTTGGGGGCCTCCCGGCACGGTCCCGGTCTTCGCGCGAGCATTTGGATACATGAATCTGACCGGAGTCATCATACAACTTCTCTTTCCCTGTTCGCCGCCGTGGTATGAAAATCTGTACGGTTTGGCGCCAGCAAACTACTCCATCCCGGGCTCGCCGGCCGGTCTTGCTGCGATCGACAAGCTCTTTGGCATTGAGCTTTACACCTCAACTTTCACCGCATCGCCCTTGGTTTTTGGAGCCTTCCCTTCGCTGCATGCGGGTAACGCTACCATTGAGGCTCTCTTTATGAGCTACGTATTTCCTCGCCTGCGACCGCTGTTCATCATCTATGCTTTATGGCTGTGGTGGGCGACCATGTACTTGTCACATCATTACGCAGTCGATCTTGTTGGAGGCAGTCTCAGTGAGTTTCGCTAGCAACCCCCTATCTTCAACTGCTAACATGTTCAGTTGCCGGTATTGCTTACTTCATTGCGAAAGCCAAGTTTTTGCCCCGGGTGCAACCGGACAAGGAGTTCAGGTGGGATTATGACTACGTCGAGATTGGCGAAGCCCAAGACCCATATGCATACGGAATATCATCAAACCTCTACGACGAGTTTCATCCCGCCAACTCAGACATCGAGGAGTGGGCAGTTGGTTCCTCATCGTCGTACTCTTCGGGAGGCAGAAGTCCATCCACCGGAGCCAGGAGCCCAGTTGACGACGCGCAGTCTTTGTGGGAAGGTGATACTCTGGCTTCTGCATCCGACCACGAGCAAATTCGATGAGAGTAGAAGTCTCCATTGCCATGGATCTTCTGAAACACTCTTCGGCCAGTCAAATGAGCCATTCGTCGAACGATTTTGACGTCACGCCATTATTACGACGATTGCATAGGGGGAGTTTTGCAGCATTTCAGCGATTGTTAGCATGAACTCGCTCTTGGATTTGAAGCGACATCAACACTCTACTCAGCGGGAGCCGGTCTGATTCCCGCTTACTATTTGTAATTCCAAGGCTACGATAACTACGGCTTTGCGGATCATTCGCTTCAAAGCATCGGCATTGGACCCTCGTTTTCCTCAAGGGCTTGCCCATTAGGGCTACCACGTTCTCGGAAACGGACAGCATTCCAGGAGTTGTTTCTTGGGATACCCATTCTGTCGCTTCTGTAGCATCATCGTTTAAAAACTTTCGCTTCGGCATAGCAGGCCAAGAAGGATTCGGTGCAGTTGGAAGCACCCATGGAGAGATTCACTTGCTGTGCTGAGGACAGCTCGGCAAGTTATGCAGCACGTACCCGGCTCTACAGCCGCGGACTTCTTTTAGGGAGGAGAAGGGTCAACTGGTAGGGGAAGGGTAGGAGCCGAGTCGGGCCTTCATGGCTGAGAAAGAGGCGCGTATCGACCGGCCATGTAATTCTAATCATATTAGTGGCTAATCCATACATCGTTATGGGTCAATTGTATGTATACTTATAGGCCATTGCCGTGACACTGTGGCTGTTGCGTCGATTGCCGCTTGCTGCGCTAAACACTCTCAGGGTCTTCCAGATCGGGTGACGTTCACCCTCTCTGTCAGCACGGCCACACAGCTGAGGTAGCATCTACTCAAGTGTCGAGCATGGCACACGAGCAGAACAGACATACGCTGCTTACTGTCTCGTGTCATGAAGCTTACCGTTGCTGACTGATTGGACATCACGAGAGCGGGGTAGCCTCTGGCAAGACGCAAGACGCGCCATCAGTCAGCTTGGCGGAGCAGATTCACTGCATCCAACACGCCCGCCATGTCACCCAAGACATCGCCATGGACTCTCGATCCCGCCCGCGTTGTGCTTTCAACCCTTCTTTTCTATGGGGACCGGCCTTTATCTCACCATATTACGCCTTCAACAGCCTGACCTTCACAGCTTGACCCTATCACCTGCGCGCGTGTGCGCTTCACTTCGATTCCAATCAACCAGAGCCTCATCTCGATCCGCATCAACAATGACAGCCACCACGAAACACTACGACGTCCTGATCATCGGCTCCGGCCAGTCCGGCACCCCTCTCGCCTCCGCCTTCGCCTCCGCCGGCCGCAAAACCGCCCTCATCGAGCGCGCGCACATCGGCGGCTGCTGCATCAACGAAGGATGCACCCCGACCAAGACCATGATCGCCAGCGGCCGCGTCGCGTACCTGTCCCGGCGCGCGGCAGACTACGGCGTGCATTTTGGACCGCCGCAGAGGGAGGGAAAGGTGCTGCCGCTGATCAGTCGGCCGGGCGTTGCGAGGGCGCTGTCGAGTCTTGGGATGGACGGGGAGGAGATAGATGGCGCGGGGCAGGGGACGAGGACGCCGAGGGCGGAGGGGCCGGGGCAGAGCGATGGGTATGTCAGGATTGATATGAGGAAGGTGAGGCAGAGGAAACGGGATATTGTGGACAGCTTTCGTGGAGGGAGTGAGAAAAGGTTGGGAGCGGCGGGGGTGGAGGTGCTGAGGGGGCAGGCGAGGTTTGTGGGCGAGAAGAGCGTAGTTGTTGGGTTGAGGGAGGGTGAGGAAGTGCAGGTGCAGGCAGATCTGATCTTCGTCAATACCGGCGAGCGCCCGTCAAGACCGGACCTGGAAGGACTGAACGAGCTGGATCCGACGCGCGTGTTGGACTCAACTTCTATCCAAGAACTCGGCGAAGTTCCACGCCACCTCATCGTCCTAGGCGGCGGCTACATCGGCCTGGAATTCGGGCAGCTCTTCCGCCGCTTAGGTGCCGACGTGACTGTTGTGCAGCGCGGCCCGCAACTGCTGCCACGAGAGGACAGCGACGTCGCGGAATGCATGCTGGACATACTACGCGAAGACGGCATCGCCGTACACCTCTCCACCACCGCGACCCGCGTCTCCTACACCGAAGGCGACATCACCGTGCACACGCACAACCGCGACGGCTCTGATTCAGCTATCACGGGCAGCCACATCCTGCTCGCGGCCGGTCGGACGCCGAACACGGACATGCTGAATCTGCAAGCCGCGGGCGTCGCGACGACGGGGTCGAAAGGGCATATCAGCGTCAACGAGCGCCTCGAGACGTCCGCGCCGGGGATATACGCGATGGGAGACGTGCATGGCGGGCCGGCGTTCACGCACGTCTCGTACGACGATTTCCGCATCATTCGGGACAATCTGCTCTCTTCCCCATCATCCGCATCCGCAGATGGCGCTGCTTCTTCCTCTCAGCCACATACGACAACCTCCCGCGCCGGCATAACCCCCTACGTCGTCTACACCGACCCCCAGCTCGCCCATGTCGGGCAGCACGAGCACGAGCTCCGCCGTAATGGCGCCAACATAAAGGTCGCGAAGATGCCCATGTCGTACGTGGCTCGCGCGCTCGAGACGGACGAGCCGCGCGGCATGATGAAGGCTGTCGTCGATGCTGACAGTGGCCAGATCCTGGGCTTCACGTGTTTGGGTCTTGAGGGGGGGGAGGTCATGGCTGTGGTGCAGATGGCCATGGTTGGGAGGGTGCCGTGGCAGAGGCTGCAGGACATGGTCTTCGCACATCCGAGTTTGGCTGAGGCGCTGAACAATGTATGGGGGTTTCTGGAGTAGTGACACGATGAGGGGCCAAACGATGGAGGGTGCTGTGGGCTGGGCGCTGGAAATCTGAAGGTCCACTGAGATGAGTTGAGAATATGGCGGGACGGGGTTAAATCTGGTGCTGACTCGGATGGGTCGAACCACTTCCAATACGAAATGATACCTCTTTTGCGAACAGTGGAGTTTGGACAACTATCTTATATTGGGACATGAGGGGACGGAAAACAAGAGACGGCGTCAACAACGTCACGGCTTGAATGCATGCACTGCTCAGTCATGGCTTGAGTGGACGTTTGTTTTGATATTCATCTCATGATTGGAATCATAAACACAATTTCCCCTCCCGGCTCCGCAGATGCCACAACCCTCAATGCATGCATGTACCTCGTTGACGTCTCACAACCGAATCATAGCCTGCTTACTGGCCGCGCCCTGTCTTGCACCGTCAGCAGAGGTGAGAGATGAGAGGCGAGAAGAAATCTCGGGAAACTGATGAAGAGATACTCACACTGCTGCAACTCCTCCTCACTCAAATACCTCAACTTGTGCACCTGTGGGCTGCTCCCCGTCGCCACGCCCTTTGCAAACTCCACAAATCCTCCCACAGTCGTGCGGCTGCTGATAGCGTACTGCGCGGTAATCGCCTTCACCTTGATCAGACCGATCCTCGGGTCCTCTGGGCCACCGTTGTGGATGCCGTCGCCGAGATCCCCGATCCAGGCCTTCAGGCCCTCGGAGTAGTACTTCTTGACCTGGGCGCGGTCGGTCTCGATGCTGGCCTTGCCGCTGACGCTGGCCCATTCGCCCGAGGGAGTAAGGAAGGCCAGGTTGATGTCGTTGTCGAAGTCGAGGTCGTCGGTCTTGCCGGATTCGGTGTTGGTGTGGAAGATCAGGTCGACGCCGTTGCCCTCCTGTTGAACGGATCTGTGGTTAGTATGGTCTGTTTGGCTTGGGTGGGAGGGGTGTGCTGAACGGCTGAAGGGATGTATCGCTCACCTTGGCGGCCAGAGCCATGCACCGTGATGCGAGCAGCCCGCTCTTGATGCGGGTCGTCATCATGCAGAACTTGTGCTTCTCAACAAAGTCGACAAGGTCTCCGACCTTGGTCTTGAGCTCGTCCGGCTGCTCGAGGTTCTTCTGGGTGTAGGGGTCGGCGGGCTTGCTGCCGGTGTCGGTGTTGCTGAAAGACATGTTGCGTTGGAACGTGAGGCTGTTAGATCTAGTTTCGGGTGTTGCTCGTGTGGTGGAAAGCGGTTGCTGAAGTCTGTGACGTGCTGTGAGCGCGGCGGTCCTGAGTGTCGTCGGGTGGGGGACTGTTCTCAAGCAGTGGCGGCTAAGAGCGAGGACTGGCTTCATGGTGGAATTGTTGGAGGGGAAGGGGATGCGGAGAACTTACAGAAGTAAGGGAGATGTCGGGATCAATGATGGAATTGTATGTCGTGCAGTCGGGCTTTATGTGATGGAAAGCCTCCTCCCTCCCCCCACATGCGGCCTACGTCATGCACGTAATCAATCAGATCTCGCCCGGCGCGGCTGTCGAGATCGGCGAAAGGGAGCCTCAGGAACCTCAGGAACCTCAGGAACCTCGCGCTGCAGAGCACACGACAGAGTACTTGTACTTGTAAGTGACAGTTGACAGCTGTCTTTCTACTAATCTAACCGAACATGAATCCGTTCTCCGCAGCATTCACCCTCCCAAATACTTGAGCTGCTTCATCCCGTTTCCACCCAGGTACCTCGTCATCACTTCGACTCTTGATCACTTCCCACACATTAGGAAAGCCTGCAGCCAGGGCTCCTCTCTTCTTTGCACCCGTTATCGCGAAGCGTAGCTGCTTGTGGGAGATGAAGCCGTTTAAGAATCCCTGATCAACCAGTGATGCGACCATACACTCAACCTCAAGCATATCTGGTAGGAGCAGTTCCGGGTCCTCACTGTCCGGTTCGCCCTCGAAGTCAGGATCCACGTATTTCTCCCTCGCAGAAGGCGTGTCGCCCATGAAGATCCAGTTGGTGTGACGGCGACCAGGGCCGTGGTCTAGCTGAGTGAGGGGTGTCAAGGCCTTCTTCTCGAGGAACTGCATCAGATGAAGTATGTCCTGCAGATCGACAGTTGGCGCCCTCCTAGGCGCGTTATCGTCCTGTACAGGCTGTGCACCTTGTGTGCCATTCAGGAGGAACGTTCTCCGGATCAGCGACCGCCAGACCAAAACCTCGCAGCGATTGCGGATCTGGAAGAAGATGCGGTAGTACATGAACCAACCAGTATGTTCGTTCTTCATCTCCGTGAGGCGCCTGAAAGTGGCGAGGTCACCCTTTGCAATCGCGCGACAGAGCGGTTGAAACCTTTCTGCCAAACCTTTGGCCTCAGGCCGCTGATATAGTTGCTGTGAAGGGAAGCGTCCGAGAATCATGTTAGACGCAATCAAAAACATAAGGACAAGACGCCGTTGATGGGTAGCCTCTGGATGACACTGGTCGTATGCAGCCTGTAGAGCGAGCTGTGCCCGGTAGAAATGATTGTTGGTGAAGAGGAACCGTCCTAAATAGTACAGATATGTGACACGTTCGGCACGCGGATATATCGACAAGGGAGGAGAGAGTTGGTATATGTTGAGAATGATTTGCTCTGCACCGCGTGTTTTACGGCACTAAAACCAAGTCAATCAGCGTTGCTTACTTGTTGATCTGTCACATTCATACCTGGAAGAGGATCTTGAAGCATAGATTCGCCAGCTTGTAGATTGCTGACTTCTTTCCTTCTGGCTTGCCATCTTGAACGCCAGACGCTGTACTCGTTCTCTCGGAGAGGCAGGTGACGAGAACTTGTCGCACCGTGTTTGCCGCTTTCTCCGGAAGTGTCTCCTTCACGCCTCCCTCATCTGTGGACTGCTGTGGTAGATGCGCAACCAACTCAGGTTCTTTGTCCAGGCCTATCGCAATCCGTGCGAGCGCGCGACAGTATGCAACAGCCGTCGGCAGGACAACGATACCCAAAGCAACGTGGCCCAGTGCGGTGTTGCATTTCCTGACACCATCCATCAGCTGGAAGACCGAGCGAGATCGGAAGATCCACTTACTGTACAAGCTCGCTGAGCAAAGTATATGTGTCGAGCAAGTTGTCCTCGCTGAAGTCCCTGATGAAAACGAAATACTGTACAATGAACTTGATAAAGGCTGTCCACGAGGCGCCGTCGACGCCCTCACGAGCCTGCGGCAAGAGTGTGCTGCATCGAGCCTCCAGTGCGTCCTCGCTACCCTTGGGGTAGTTCCGACGTACTTCGTTGATCACGCTTATGTACGCATCCGCATATGGCGGCTCAATGACCAGGTACTCCTGCATTCGAGGACCATTCCCTTCACGAATTATTTGATCGACCTCATCGAGGAAGCGGGTCAAGGTGGGCGTCGCGTCGGCCATGGTGTTGGGCGAAAACGAGTGCCGAGCGACTTGCTGCCTGATATAATGCTGCTTGAGCTCGTGGATGATTTCGGCGACTGGCCCGGTCGCTGCGACAAGCTCGTCGAACGTGAGCGGTCTCGTAGATCCGCCGTTTATGCGTTTCGCGACGTGCTCGTAGATGGCATTGAGCTCGCGAACTGCGAGATGGGGCGGATATGCATTATTGAGGATAGCTAGCGCATCTGGTATGTTGACACTGACCGTTGCGACCGGCGGCGGCGGAGGTGGTGTGTTACCATGGTGGTCGTCGTTCGTGGGGAGCGCTCCGCGGTATCGAGTCCTGGACTGCTTGGACTTTTGAGCCCTGCTCTTTGCGAGGTCCACCATCTTCCTACAACACGCTCAATGCGCCTTGGAAATGTGGGGAGCATCATGTTGAAAAGCACTCGACGTAAGTGCATTCTGTCTGGCTGTCTTTGTTCTACTCTCTGAGAATGGCGGGAGCGTTGCGCATCTCTTTGTGTGTTTACCCCAGATTCAATGTTGTCTCGAATGCTTCCGGACCATTTTCACATGCCAAAACGCGTGCCTGATGTCACAACCGAAGAATCCGAATGAATGTTGCAACACGCTCATATCAGGCCTTCATATCCTCTCCTCTTCCTGGGGAGATGAGGATTCCTTCTCTGTCACACTGGTTCTCAATCCCTCAAAGTTCTCCGAATACTCGTTGTTCGCTATGGACGTCCGCGAAATGCTGCAATATCTCATCAACCATCCGATTCTTTTCCTTTACGAGGTGCGATACTTGCTCTTCTGCTTCTTCTGGAGACTCAATTACTGCAAGAGGGCTGACGTAGATACAGTTCTACCAATGGGTCCTCGATGTACTTCTCTCGCCGAAACCTCCACCACCGCATGCCACCCTGCAGCGACCCAGGATTGCCGTCATCGGGGCTGGCTTGACCGGCGTCTCTTCCGCTTCCCACTGCGTCGGCCATGGCTTCGACACTACCATATTTGAGGCAGGCGATCGTGATGCGTTAGGGGGTATATGGGCCGTAAGTTCGACTGCCACGAGTTTCACTGCATTCGAGTCCCTCTTAACTAACCAGACCTGCAGAAAGTGAACAACACCTCCGGCCTCCAAATCCACAGCATCATGTACCGCTTCCACCCCTCCATCAGATGGCAGACAGGCTACCCAGACCGCCAGCAAATCGTCAGCCAAATCACCCAGCTCTGGGAGCGCTACGGCCTCGACAAGCGCACCGTCTTCAACTGTAAAGTCTCAAAGATCTACAAAGACAAGCAAGACCGCTGGATCATCAACGACCCCTCGCACGGCCGCTTCGACGGCGTCATCGCCGCCATCGGTACCTGCGGCGAGCCCAAAATGCCGCACATTTCCGGCCAGGAGAAGTTCCAGGGCGAAATCTACCACTCCTCCCACCTCGACGGCAAAGACGCCGCCGGCAAGAAAGTGATCATAATCGGCGGCGGCGCCAGCGCCGTCGAAGCCCTCGAATTCGTCGCCTCCTCCTCCGCCCTCAAGACCGCCGTGCTCGCGCGCTCGGAGAAGTGGATCATCCCGCGCAACCCCGTGGTCGACGCGCTGCTCAGCCTCAACGTGCTCGGGCAGGAAACTCTGCTGTCCTGGATCCCGGAGGCGGCGCTGCGCCTCCTCTTCTACCGCGACCTGTACGACCTGGCCCCGCCGCCGAGCAGCGGCAAGGGCATCTTCACGGAGACACCTATGGTCAATGACGACGTGTTGGACCTGGTGCGCAGCGGCAAGGCCAAGTGGCTGCGCGGCGACATCATCGGGTTCGCGGAGACCGGCGTGCGGTTCAACCACCGGGCCCACGGCGTGCCAAAGGGCGGGCCGGGTCGCGAGGAGCTGGTCGAGGGGGACATGGTCATCATGGCTACAGGCTACCACCGCCCGAGTCTGGGGTTCCTGCCGGACGAGTGCTTCGAGGAGCCATACTCGCCGCCTAACTGGTACTTGCAGACTTTTCCCCCGGAACATGTGGATGTGTGCGCGAACAACTGCACGTATGTGAATGCGATTGGGACGGTTGGGAACTATCACATTGGGATCTATACGCGGTTTTTGCTGATGTTCCTTGTGGATCCGCTGGCGAGGCCTAGGGAAAGATGGATGAAGAGGTGGATTGATATGACGAGGTTCCTGAAGAGCAAGGCGCCTGGGTAAGTTGTTTCCTTCCATCTGGGACTTGGATCGATGGGCAACGTGCTGACCTTGGTTTAGTGGCGCCTTCGACTTCTTCACCTACGGCGAGCTGCTGTACTGGTTCTTCTTCGCCATTCTCATCAACCCGTTCCGCTGGAAGTGGGCCGCGTTTGTTCTCTTCGGCATTGGCACTGCATTGCCCTTCAACGTCGTGAAAGAGGAGAACAGGTTGAGGAACGGGCTGGGGATGAAGAAGGTTGCATGAGGGAAGGTTGATCAATGCCGAAACGAAGAGACAAAAACATATGTTGGACTGGGAGTGCCTGATGAGGGATGATTGGAGATGAACACAGGATTCCACAGAGGTTTTATGGGTGATGAATTATGAGATCCGGGGCCTCTTTCATTTGGCATGGTTCCTAGGCGATACCGAATGGACATGTCGCTCAACGATTGGAGAAGGTTCAAAACGCTCTTGCTGGACAAGAGCATAATAGAATGCGTTATACAAATGTACCGAAACTTGGGGTATAAACAGTCGAAATAAACATCCAAGTATCGTAGGTGAAAGAAAACGCAGTCTCTGCTGGCCAATATCTCGTGCAAAACCCAGAATCCAGAGACGTAGCTGGTCGACATCCGGGACAGATTCCCGTATAAGGATAGCCTGGCCAGTCAACTAGATAGGCGCAATAGACAGATCCAAACATTCAAATAACAACACTCCTAATTATCCACATCTCTCATGTCATCACTCGATTAAATACGCATATCCCCGCTCTTCGCTCTTTGCACATCCCATCAACTCGCAGATCACTCCCATTACGAGGCCCGTCCAGGCACCGGTTTCCTCATCGGCACCGCACTACTGGGTACCATCTGAAGCTGACCCATAGAGTTCGAGCGACGACGAGCCTCCACCGGCACCATGGGCTGCAGGTTACCTGCGCCATAAGGTCCAGGGGACAATGCTCGGGGGTGACCGGTGTACGGCGAGACATTGCTCTGCGCTCGGGGTCGACCAATTGGTAAACCGGTTGGTGTTTGAGGCTGCGAGCCGTAAGGAGAGGGAGAGTTGCGGCCGCTGGGCATGGGCGACGCGAAGGGATTGGGTGAGTTGTGGCCGGTGGATGGGGACAGGGGACGAGCTTGGGCGAAGGCGTTACCTGAGGGTGCCGGACGCATGCGGGGAGGGCTGGCGTGTTGGCGGGATTGCGGGGGTGGGCCGCTCGGACGTGGCTTGACGGGGTGGCGGGAGAGACAGGTTCGGGGTACAACGCCTTGCTGTGAGCGGTCCATGCGGATGCAGAGAGCCTGAGTCTTTGTCAGTAGTAAACAGTATATGTGTGTGAGGGTTGGCTTACCCAGCCGTCGTCGTACTCGTGCAGAACCCTTACTAACTGGCCGGCACGCAGTTCAAGCTCGTCATCCATAGAGGGCTTGAAGTCGAGTTGCACTCTGTGGACGTTGTTGGAGGTTTGGGGTACAGCTCGCGCCGTGGAAGCGGCGATTGGAGTAACATTGCCTGCTGGAGCAGAAGTGCCTGGGGTTGCGGCCGGCTGCACAACTCGATTCGATGCTTGAGCGGGAGCGGAAGGTAGCAGTGTTTGCGAGGGATACAGATCTGACTTCGGCTCCGAAGATTGTAGCTCGGAACGGGATAGCCTAGCACCTCCTGCTGCTGCGACCGGTGCGACGGCGGCAATCGTAATCGGCTCAGATGGAGGTGATGTGCTCAGCGTCGGAAGAGCAGTCAGCCCAGACTCCACGGTCTCAGCATGGTTGCCGAATGGGTTCGCTGGATCATTGGCATTGCTGTGAGCACCTCGCTTCTCCCATGCGCTGGCAGTTGGCTGCGATGTAGGGGCGAGGGCACCGTTGGCATCAGTTTGAGCGGTAGCGGTGGTTGCTGGCGCGCTGTCCATATGGATCGCTGTGCTCTTGCGATCTCCGGCGATATTGGGTAGGAACATGGTCAGCGGTCGGAGACTCAGACGAGGAGCTGTGGACAACGTTTTGGTGCTTCTAGCGCTTGGCTTTCCACTTGGTACTAACGTAGCGGCATTGCTGCTGTTGCTGCCCTTCTCATCGGCTAGCTTTTCTCCTGCACGATCCCGTCTCTTCTTCCGGCTGTAGAGGCAAAGAACTGCGGTGAGCACGGCACCGATAGCCACCAGTATACCGAGAGCAAGCCCAGCCTTTGCACCGCCCGACATCTGACCCGAAGGTGAGGGGATGTTTGAGGCAGCTGCTGACAGGGGAGTAGCGGCAGCACCTACAAGAGCCGAAGACACGGCAACATTCGTCGGTAGAATGCTCTGACTGACGGACGAAGACGGACCAAGGGACGGTGCCGCTGCCACTGTGGAAGTTGCAGTGGAGCTAGTCGAGATCTGCACAAGAGGATGTCCCTTGGCGAGCGTTGCATCACTGCTGTCCGTCTCAGAAGCGTCCGTGGCTGTCGAGAGGGAAGTGCTCTGAGCAGTAGTCGTGACAGCTGTGTTCTTGTTCGCGGTAGTACGAGCGGTAGAGCGCGATGAGCTGGAGGACGTGAGGGTGACATAGATTGCAGGTCCATCAAAAGTCTTCGGCGCAGTCACGTAGACTACAGATACAATCGTCTCCACAGGGTTGGCCTTGTCTGTTGTTGCGGGTTTCGCTTCGCGGGCGTCGAGCTCCTTCAGAGACATTCCTTTTGGTGCGTGTCCGTGGCGATGGATGTAGAGCGGGCTATGGCCATGGCGTGTCATTTTGAAGAGCCACTGCGCTGCAGTGCGTGTTGCGACTCCGGTTGTGTTCTGGAGATGGTGTTCACTAGATTTCGCTTTTCAGGCACAAGGGGTGAGAACTGCGCGCGCTCGGCGTGTGGCAATGGAGAAGGAATGCAAGATGCGACCGTGAACACGGGGCTTCACTGGAACGAAGACAACAAACACACGCGACGCGACTTGACAAGAGGGATGAACGAGTGGAAGCGACAGCTGCTCGTCGATAAACGAAGGACGACGACAACCAGGTCGCAATGAAGGTAGAGAGCGAAAGTGTTGGTCACTGGATGAACAAACACAAGAGAAGGAGGAGACGAAAGGGAGTGAATGGGAGAGGAAAAGCCGGTCAGATCAGGTCGAGCTCGAGGCGCAAGTCAATCGACGCTCCTCATGCTGAAACAAGCGCTAGCGGTTGCGATCAAATCAAACATCGCCTTAGCGTCAGGTACAAGTTGAAGCTCATTGGTCCAGACACTCACAATTTCCGTGCCGACCAGCTCGTTCATATTGTTTACATGGTAACATGGTAACATAGTCTCCATTGTGAGAACAGCACCGTGGATTGTTGATGTCTTGCCGCCCTTGTACCCCGCCCTTCTGCTCCACGTCGAAGGATGAACGCCGTTGCCGATCCCATTCCACATCAATAGCTAGCAATGGGGAGCCGAGCGGGCTGTAGCACGGACGAATGTCCCAAGACCTGCTGCTGGATAGACAGTCATCTTTGGAAGCAGTTCCATCTGTGTCGTGGAGCATGAAGCACAGATAAAACTTCCCCAACATCCTATGATGGAGATATCCTGGTTCCCTCACAGTTCACCGGCACATGCCGTAATGAGGAGGACGTCGTCTAACGAACAGCGACACCAATTCCTGACCTCGAACAATCGCACTGTCGTGGCGGGACACACACGGCTAGCACAAGATTTGCTGATTATTAGCATGTCTTACCCTTCGGTGACCGAATAATGCTTGAAACCCCGGAGGACGCCCCTTTCGTGATCATCGTCTTGTTGGCGGTCGTCGAACCTCGGCATGACGGCGCGAATTCGTGATACCACAGCTTGCTCTCATGGAAGCTGATGAGGTAAGTATCAAAGCATCCTTCGCATGCTTGTGTGAGTTTTCAAGTGCATGCTTGTTTCAAGACTCTTTTTGTCTGCCTTCCGTCTACTTGACAGCTCTGGAAGGTCATGCGCTCAGTTGGGACCGGTAGCCTTTCGCTGCAGCATGACTCATGTCGTAATCGTATCCGCAAGGCGTCCAGAGAGAAGTCATCGAGCAGTCTATTTCTTTGCATATGCCTAGGTACCATTCCAGTGATCACAAACTCACGGCAGCATATGAAATCATCATCGAGTCTGGACAATAGCATTCATCTCAAGCACTGTTTGCGATCCTTTCTTCTTGTTTTTTTTATACGCATACAGATGGATTTTTTTGGTGTAATCAGAAGCTCTTTCCGTCCGACCTGCGACGCGTTTCTCAGCACAGAGGTTCCCTTTACGCATCGATGGCGGCTCCTCGCCCTTCAGCCTTTGGTGCTACTCATCAATTCCATGAAGTATCTTCCTTGGGTCTTCTCTAAGGCATATACTGTCCACTGGATCCCTGCGCGGACAGGGCATCCCATTCGAACCATTGTTTTCCAGCCCCCACGCTCCGAGGGCTCCACTGATCTGAGGCCGCTACACCTGGACGCCCACGGCGGAGGGTTTCTAGGTGGTATAGCCGAGTATGATGCTGTCTTCGGCCAGGTGCTTGCGCAAAAAACAGGCGCAGTGGTTGTTTGCACATCGCACCGTGCGGCACCTAGACATCCATTCCCCGCGGCCATAGACGACATTGATGATGTAGTGGCGTACCTGATTAAGAACGCAGAGCGCCTGTTTGATGCAGACCCGAAGCTGTTCACTGTGAGTGGGTTTTCGGCGGGCGCGAATCTGGTGCTCGCAGCAGCACAGCAGCCAGTCTGTCACCCTCCCGCTCCAACAGCCATCAAGGCGTCCGTCACTTTCTATGCTCCGGTAAGGCTGTGTTAATAGAACGAGAAATTCGTGCACGAGTGCTCATGCACCAAACAGATAGACCTTCGCCTCCCTCCATGGGAGAAGCCCAAGTCGCCGAACTACCCCAAGTCTGATCCATTATGGTGGTTGCTTCCACTCATGGACGTCTACGCCGGTCCCACGAGGCCAGCTGAGCAATCGAACCCGCGTCTGCACCCCATTTTAGCAGACGCAAACACTCTCCCTGAAGATATGCTCTTCGTCATACCAGCCATTGACATTCTCGTCCATGAGCAGCTAACGTTCGTTGAGCGTTTGAAGCACGACCTGAGTAGTGTTGCAGGTGGTGAAACAAGGCGAATTGAGAGCATGTGGTTCGAGAGTGGGTTTCATGGGTGGCTTGAGCGTAGGTTGCCTTTCTTGATAGTGGCTCGCGCACTAATCCAACACTTTGCAGTGCCGACCTTTGTAGTTGGAAAGAAGGATCGCAAGAAAGCTTTCGATGCTGCGTGTGACTTCATCAGCGCGGCTCATCGCAACCACGGCTGGAGTCTGAAGCGTGATTGAGTCTGTTGAGATAACATTTGATCAGGCCGCCACATTTTGCGTTTTTACTGTTCCACTCTGTTAGTCAAGATACCCACTCCGCGATCCTGGAAGACACACTCCTCTTGAAAGAATATCGTGTCTTCATTGGGTTCTCCACGTGTGTAAACCAGATGTCTCCGATATATGACCGCCTCATATCTACGAACCAAGCAGGCAACGCTAACGAATGCAGTATGCTCCAAATTTCCAAACGCCGCCCATCCGCTACATCCATCCCTCACACTCAATGCGGCCCCATAGTCTCCCTAACATCCCAGACCAACACTCTCTCATCCCACCCACAACTCGCCGCCCACCCCTCCGCCCCAAAAAGACACCAATCCACACCGGTCACAAACTCCGTATGCCTCCCCATCCTCCCCAACTCCCTCCCATCCCCAAACACCATCGGATCCCTCATCCCCTGCTGCATCTCTTTTCCCCCGAACCCCATAGCCGTCCCATCCGTCCACACGCGACACGTCATATCGTAGCTCGCGCTGAGCAGCACGTCACTCAGGTGCGGGCTCCACGCGATCTTGCGCACCGCGTACTCGTGCCCCGGCAGCACGGCCACAGGGCCCTGCCCCGGCGCGCGGATGTCGAAGCTGCGGATCGCGCGGTCCACTCCCGCCGTCGCGATCACGCTGTCGCGGTACTTGTTCCAGTCGTGCGTCAGCGCCTCGCTCGGTGGGATCCCCGCCGGCGGCGCGACACCGGGCCTTGTCTTCGGGGGCGTGTGGATCGGGATGGAGAGGGTCAGGTGGTTGGAGGCGGAGGGCGGGGTGCGCAGGTCGAAGATGCGGAGGTGGCTGTCGGAGGTTACGGCGCTGAGGATTGAGGGGCTGTGCGGGGAGAAGGCGGCGCTGTAGGTGCAGGAGTGGGTGGGCAGGGTCAGGAGGGAGGCTTCGGAGTTGGGGGACCAGATCTTGATGCAGCCGTCCCAGGAGGAGGAGAGGAAGGTGTCTTTGGTTAGGAGGTTCCAGTGCACGGAGAAGACTTCGCGGCTGTGCTCTTGCCAGGAGGCGATGGGGAATTGTTGGAGGGAAATGTCGAAGAGCTTAATGCTGCCGTCGCCGCTGGCGGTCAGGATCTGGTTCTCGTGCGCTTCCGACCAGGCGGTGTCGAAGAGGGAATCTTGGGTATCAAACCTTTGGGCTCAGTCAGTTGTGGACGTCTTGAGTATGAGGAAAGTTGTCTGTACCATTTCTCAGCCACTACCCCGTTCGCCGTCAGTCCCAGAATATATAGCCTTCCATTGCCGACGAGACCAAAGTTTGCTGAAGCAGCAACCGCTATACGAGAGTCGAAGAATGGTGAGTACTTGACGCTGTAGCCATTGTAGCCCTGCGTGCGGAATTCTAGCATGGTGGCATGCGGGGTGCGTCTGGAAAGAACGACGGGTGAAACAGTATAGGAACAGAAGTTATTGTTTGATCACGCCTTCTCATGGCTTGGGAAGTGTCCTGTGCAGCCGGTCCATAGAAGGTGGGCAGATAGTGGACGATGGCAGCTGATTGACGCATTCCAGCAATCGATACGGGAGAAGCCGAGGTCCTCTGTGCCTTGGTGGTTCACTTCACTCTCCGAAGACAACACGCTGAGACCCAGCAAGCAGATGGTCTTCGAAAGTTTCAAGCACCATGATTGAGACTTTCCGGCAGTCAGGAGGTCGTAATGGATGCTTTCGTCTCTCGCAAGAGACGATGGGAGTCTCCAATGGTTGAAGATGCACTTTCGCCCGAGTCAATCAGTAGGAGCAAGGAAGATGAGGCAGGGGACGATGAATCAACGGAATACAAGCTGGCAATATTGGCGTCCTTACATCCAAACCATGAACCAAACGCTCTGCTAGAGACACTATTGCTATCTGAAGGCTCCATCGAGGCTGCGTCGGAAAGTCTGAACCAGAACAACAATACCCGATCACCAAAAAAGAAGCGTGCTACAACCAAGGGGCCCGGATATCAGTCTTCACTCGCAGCGTTCAGCTTGAAGGCTTCTACTTCATCCAGCCAATCGAAGAAGCTACTCACGAGGAAGGGAACGACGCTTCATCTTTACTCGCCAGAAGACATAGAGACGCACACCCCATGCTCGATCATACACAACTTTCTGCCAAATGAAGAAGCCGATGCGTTGTTACATGAGCTACTAGAAGAAGCGTCAACCTTCCAGCGAGAAACGTTCAAGCTGTTTGACAAGGTCGTACAAAGCCCGCACACCATGTGCTTCTATGTAGACAGCTTAGACGAGGCGCGGAAGCAGAAGACCGAGTACGTGTACAACGGCAGCTACATCGAAGTAGGCAAGACCCCCTGCCAATGCTTGTAACACGACTGATACCCCTCGACCAGGATGTTCGTAGAAGTCTTCCTGAAATGCGAAGCGTGTCGGCGCAAGTCCAGCAAGCCGTCAATGCTGAGATCCAAAGGCGGATCCGGAAGTTTTATCCAGATGGGAAGAAGCTTCGGTACCAGGCATCAAGCAAATGGAAGCCGAACGCGGCGTTCGTCAATTGCTATGACGGCGGTGCTGAGAGGTGCGAGAAGAATTTGAGTACATACGAGGGGGTCGAATGTTGACTGAACGCGTGCACAGCGTCGGATATCACTCGGACCAACTCACCTATCTTGGTCCTCGTGCAGTGATTGGCAGCCTAAGTCTAGGTGTAGCTCGAGAATTCCGTGTCCGCAAGGTTGTTCCGCACGAAGA
>JAKLMF010000220.1:456-23435 GCA_022813555.1 Botryosphaeria agaves | reverse complement strand
CCGCGGGTCGTGCGAGATATAGGTTGAGTTCGATGCGTATCTCGACTTGGGTATCCGCCATCGATCGTTCTTCAGAGGCTGCACGATATTAATCACCGCAAAGGACGACGCTTTAGCCATACAACGTACCTTTTCTCCCAACTCCTCCGCTGTACGATCGTCCACAGCTCTGCTGATCTGATTCCACCGCACATCCGTATCCGCAAGAAAGCCCTTGTATACAGGCGTGGCAGCGGTCAAGGCGAGCAGAATCGGCCCCAGCGGACTGAGCTGGTCATACATCTTGCGGCCTTCTTCTATGTTCTTAGCTTGGAAAGTGATCTGAAGACAGCAGCTTCCCATGCCAAAAGCCATCGCGTCCATGTAGATGCAGTTATCTTTGGCGGCTCCGTTACGAACGTCGTCGTCCTCTGGCCAAGTGTGTAGATCATAATTGACGGTCGGATCTTTCCACGGCCATGGTGTTTGTTCATCCTTGAAGACTGGAACGTTGATCTCCACCTTCCTGCCTCTTCGCGCCCGAATGTTCGCTGCTAGTGTGGGGAAACGGATATGAGGGTTCGCTATCTCGTCCGGTAGGAACTGCGATCGCAGTTTCTCGCCTGATGGAGGATAGTACGGAGTTATACAGTCTTTGTTGCCGAGCTGCGGGAATGTCGTGAGAGTGATGGGGTATTCGGTCGGATACATATGTTCCTTAGCTATCCGTCGTCTGATTTGCCTGTCAGTTCCACCATACCGACAGAAGCGCATCGAGAGCACTAACCTCCGCTTCATGTTCGGCTCGACGTCCAGGAGATCTTTAAATCCTATCCCCCACGGCTTTCCAGGCGTGGCTTCCAGCATGAAGCGGCCGAACTCGGGATGAAAGACTGGAGCGGTGTCGCCATCTCTGCGCAGAGTCAGTCCAACTCCTCATGCACAGAAATTGATGCATTGACTGACTTTGCCTCTCCCCTTTGTACGTCTTGTACGCCTCCGCCCTGCTTCAACAGTTTCTCGTCCGTCGCCAAGGCCGTGAGGATATCCGCTTGTCGCAACGACAGCCTGACCTTGCGGTGCTCGTCGTCGTAGCAGACAACCAAGTACTCAATCTGCGCGCGAGGTCAGCGGAGCAGCGCAACTGTACTGGAAGGCCTACCCCACCTCATCTCCCCACAGCAGCGCATCGCGCTCTTTCCCCTTCGCTCTTCGCCATATCGCGAGCAATTGCTACTTCGCCAGTGAGTCCATGATACCGTGTCTGCCCCGATGCGTCTGGTACTACCTCGATCCCCCACTCGCGCACTTGGCCGGCTGCCTTCTGCGCTCCTGGCCAGTCTAGCGGCGTTCCAAGCGCACTGCGTGAGCATCGGTTAGCGACATCGATGATGTGGTGAAGCTGGGCTCACAGCAAGCCCATCGTGTGCGCAATCAGCTGGTGCTCCGAAGCGGACGCGTATGTCTCCCTCCCAGCAGGCTCGCTGGTTCAATTGATGTGGTAACTTGCGCAACTGGGCGTCAACCTGCCACAGCCAAGCTTCTTGGCCCTCTACACTGGATCAGGCGGCCTTGTGAGACTCTGCGATGATGTTGGTAATACCCGCGCGGTCAGGCTGTATAGCGTATGACGACTCCAGCTGGGAAGCTGCGCCCTAGAGATGCGGTCTAGGATGTCATTTGGTCATAGTTAACAATTTTTACGAGGACCGATGGCCGATGGTGGGATCGTTGGTGTGAAGATGGCGCCATTCCGCTTTGAGACTGACATCGTGTTGCTTCATCAGCCTGCAGCTTGTGTTCGAGTCGCTCACAACAAAAGGCTGCGTGCATGTGAAAGGTAACTGTAGAGGTGAGGGTTTCGATTCGAATGGAGTTCTTGTGGCACGCAAGAGGGGCACTGCAATATAACTTGTTCCATGCCGTGGTCCGCATAACTGCATGAACGGCTGCAGGTCAACACGCCATCATCTCGATGTGAATGAGCGGTGACTCGATGCATACTCACACGTGCAACGGGCTGTATCGGTGCTGGGTTGCATCAGTCTGTGTCTACGGAGGGTATTCCTTCCGAACTCATGTCCGCTCAACCACGCCCAGACGCTACGGTGGGACGAGGACCCAGATCAGTACAACATGAACGGCAGCAGCGCTGCAACCGGGCAGAGCGCAGCTGTCAGAAAGCCCTCGGACGCCCCGACACGGACGGGAGGATGGCAGCATTTTGACAGCTTGCTTTGCTGATTGAGCCCCCGTACATCGGACTGTGCGTCGCCGTGCCGGAAGAGGCGACATCAGAGGACGATGGTATCTGTA
This sequence comes from Botryosphaeria agaves, assembly GCA_022813555.1. Classification (NCBI taxonomy): domain Eukaryota; kingdom Fungi; phylum Ascomycota; class Dothideomycetes; order Botryosphaeriales; family Botryosphaeriaceae; genus Botryosphaeria; species Botryosphaeria agaves. The sequence goes on along the minus strand of JAKLMF010000220.1, from coordinate 21,140 downwards.
AGAGTTTACGAGAAGCGTAGAGGAAAATGATTGTATAAAGTAGTATGACTGGCAGAAGTTTTGCGCCTTTTGTACGATTATAGACAGGACCCATCATGATACAAAATCAACCTCAAGAACAACAACCCATACATGATCAATCCCTCATCATGCCAGCAACAGTAGGCCTAGAAGCCTTGGTATCCACGTGCAAGATAACGACGGTAAGCAACGAATCGCGAAACCCACTATGCAACGCCCGCTGCCAAGCACGAGCCCCGTCAGGCGTAACAAGAACGAAACAGGAGTAGTACAACAGACAGTCCGAACAAGACAGACGGCGTCGGGAGAAACCAGAAACGGGGGCAATTGCTACCGAAAATGCCTCTGATAAGGCAGCAAAAATGCGGGCGCCCGCCAAAATGCAGCTCTTAATGCCCGCCCAAACCAAACACGTACTCCGACAAATGCATGGATCGAGTCCCCTAGTAGGGACATAAACGTCAACCGCTCCACGTGATGCAACTTCCCACACGTAGTCCCACAAAGCGGTGCTCTCCGTAAAGATTCTTTTTCGACCAACTCCAGGCCTCCTCAAACATGAACACTCAAATAGATGCGCAAACAGTCTTCCGCAATGTCATTGGAAACCAGTCCAATGCACTCCATATCTCCTTTGTTTCTTAGTCGTTGAAATCAATATTCGGCGACGAGCATGTTATGCTGTAGGGGAGCCTGGGCCCAAGGACTTTGGACGTAGGTTCGAGCTGCCGGCAGCGCCCTTGTTCGTCCCCATCTTGCGGGTCAACTTGGCATAGTCTGTATGAAGGTTAGCGTCGCACTATGCTCGTGCGTGAATTGAACCTACGTAGACCGCAAGCATTGCACAGCGTACGAGCGCCATCTGGGCCTCTACGCCATTCTGGTGTTTCTGCGCGGTTGCAGCTGTGGCAGCGCCCAGGAGGTGCAGCTCGCTAGTAGATTGTTAGTCGTGGGACGGACGAGGAAGCTAGTTTACTAGAAGAGGCCTACCCCGCGTCTTTTCTTGGGATCGGAGCCAGCGAAGCCACCGCCTCGACTATCGTCCTGATACCCGTTCTGCTCGTCTTGCTCCCGGCCATCTGGCGCCTTGAAACGCTGGTCCTGCGCTTGCTCTGCCAAGGCCGCTTGTTGAACAACATCTCGTATACGTGCTAGTGAGTCCTGTATCCGCTGTTGCTTCTGCATCAACTCCTCTACTTCGGTGACTTTGGGCAGCGAGCCCGTCACAGGCCCGGATCGGTGCGTCTGATGTGCACTACGTCCATAATGGCGCGCAAACTCAAGCAGTAGTCCGCTTCCCTCAGCAATCTAACACATCATAAGTATCAAGTAATGGTCTCAGCCGGTGTACACGACTTACCTCGTTGAGCGAAGCCTCCAAATCGAAGTTGTCGAGATGTCGTTTGACTGACTCGCCATAAGCGAGTCCTGAAGGCCTGCCACTCCTTCCGCTGTCTTCTGGCCTACCGAAGTCCGTTCCGTTTGGTCTCCAATTGGATTGCTGATACCTTGGCGGGGCGGCATACGCCGTGGAAGGGGAATAAATCGGACCTGAGCTTGGCGGTAGCGGGGCAGGAGGTTGATATTGGGAAGAGTGGGCATAACCGTAGCCGAATGGTTGATGCATCTGGCCCTGACCGTAGCTAGGGGATGTCTGTTGACGAGACGAATAGGTAGAGGCTGATCTGACTGAGTTCACAGGCGACTGGGGTGTCCTCAGCGGCTGCAGAGTGGATAATCGCGGGTTGTGAGGGCTTGAGAAAGACGGTCTCAGCAACTGCTCCGACTGATAGGATGGCTGCGGCGCAGGTGCGCTTGATGGTGGAGGATGATGTTGGTGCTGACCCATGTAAGGACTACGAGTGGCAGGTTGTGGTTGAGGATGCGGAGGTGCCCTATTCGGCCCTTCCGCCGCGTGTGGCCTTTGTTCTGTGTATGCGGGTAATGAAGCTGGCTGTTGCGGCTGGTAATGCGAAGAGTGGTTCGCTGGAGGTGGAGGATGTACAGGATATGGTAGAGGTTGGTCGGTAGCTAGCGCCTCGTGAATGGACGGTAGAGACTGTCTGGGTGGTGCCTGCGGCCTGTGCTCCTTCTCATCTCCAGACGTCCGGCGCGACTCCGGTGGCGATATGATGACAGGTTGTCCGCCGGCCACTGAGTTGGCACTTGAGATTGAATGGCTATACGGCGGCGGGGGTCCGGAGTAGGGAAACGGCGGGCTAGGCATGGCCGCGGCGGAATGCTTGCGCTGATACTCTGCCTCTTCTCTTTTGATCTTCTCAATGTCCAGGTAATTAATAGACGGTAACGCGGCACTATGTTTCAGTCAGAATACCGCTATCCATGTACCAATGCGAACGATAGGTTCGCGGATAGCGACAAATACGGACGTACCTTTGCCGACTGCTGGCATCCACGGTTTCCATGGCCGGCGTGGGAACCACGATGCCACACCAGGCTCAGTTTTCCAGTGGCGCCGCGATGCACACGATCGTGGGGTATGCCGCTTCCCGCTCCCGTCACAGTGACCAGCTTTGTCACGGACAACGCGCTCCTGCGGGTTTTCTTCCAAATGCGAGAGCTTTTGAGCGCACGCTCAATCTCTGTCCAAACGGTCTTTCCACACCAGCCGGAGATGCGTGGCTCGTCCGTCGGTCGTGAATACGCGATTAAGGATGGGCCGGATGGGTTGAGCGCTGTGTCGGAGGATGACGGATAAGGTTGTTTGGTGGTTAACTCAGGTGCAACGACAAGGGGAACTGCTCGGTCGTGGGTGCGCTGTGTGCGTTGTAGATTGGTGCGAGACGACAGCAAGAGCAGACTAATCCATGCAGATGGGTGCTGAGATAAGGGCCGTTGGCGCAGGCGGAATGCGGACAGGTCCCGTGATCGTAGGGGAGACGGGCGTGTTGAAGGAACGATGAAAAGCGACGATTACAAGTGGTGACGGAGAAGTTGCATCGTGGTAGCAAAGAAGTGAAGAGAGTTGTGCTGTGTGGGAGGGGAACGGAGAGTGCCAGGCAAGGGCTTGACGCTTGCGATGGGACGGACAAGGGTTAGATCGGAGATGGACTCAGATGGCAGTGCAGGGCTGCCTGGGCATGGGACAGCGTCGAGGGAAGTGGCCTGACGATGAGCCCCCCGTCGCCAACGCCAGCAGTAAAGAGGTGAAGGAAGGGGGGGCTTTCGGGCGCGGGCTAGGGCGCAAGCGATGCGGCCCCAGACCGTGAGGCGCCAGATATCTCAGCGAGATTCTGATCGGATCTGGCTAGGCGACCGGGGTGTGGAGCAGCAGGTGTCGTGGATGCCACGCAATACATGTAATTAATGCGGATGGCTAAAAGGCAGCCCGTCCGGTAGCGAACAAGGGTCCGATCAACGACTCATCACTGCTAGTTTAAGCCCCGGCCTCAGCGACACAGCGATCGATCGACACATCGCCGCGGCCACCACGCGGCTCAGCACTGGATTGAAGGATGATGGATGGGGAATGGACGGGGGCAGGAATACAAGAAGTTGCATGTCAGCGCCGCCGAAGCTCCACCCGCTGCTGCGGTCTCGCCGTTGCCATCTCACGCTGATGGTCCCCTTTTCTCGTGTCGCTGCGGGCTCATGGCGATGTACAAAACCCCTCGTCGCCCATTGGCTGTGTACGGCTGCACAGCACCGGTGGGCGCATCCCGTTTAGCGCGCTGTAAGCTGCGATCTTTCGATAGCCGTTTTCTGGATGGCTCGCCACGGGAGACAACGGTCAAACGGGCAAGATCGGCTGGATAGGCCCCTGTCACGGATTCCGAAGGATTGCATGGGTCCAGATGACATGACGCCCAATCGATGAACCAAGATCCCGTGGGGATAAACGAGATCAGATCCAGCCCTCTCCCAGGAAATTGCCAACGGTTGGCGCGGCTTGCTTCCTTATTTCTTGCTTCTTGCTGACTGTGTCTCGCAGTGAGACCTTGCCTTGCATCCACAGCATCCCCGGCCGAAATTTAGATCTTGAGGAGGCTCCGGTCCTGAGGATATGACGGCGGAGGTCTCAGGACAATAGGTACCTACTGCCCGGTCCTGCGGTCCTAGCCCCCGGCGTGCCATCGTCAACATCACGCCACTGCTGCACTTGCTCTGGATGCCTTCCCGCCGTGCGCCGACAGGCCGTCCACAGAGAACAGCTGTTCGGGCTTGTATCACTGTCAGAAGTCGGCGAGTGTCAGATCTGGCATCGCAGATAGTCTCGTGCCACCGCCGATTTGCGCTCGGTTTGCGGCACACTTGCGATACGAGTAGTTAGTCAACCACCAGATCCGCTCAGCTTGTCCAACTGGCTCCTAGTAAGGGGAACTGCCACGTGCTGGCGTGCATCTCGATGAACAGAACTGGCACTAAAAGCTCGCGCCAATTTTTGTACCTGTCAGACTCAAAGGGGCTTAGTAGGTTTCCTCCTGTCTGGAGCAGTGGTAAGGAATGAAGGGTTTGCTGGAAACACATGCTCTGTCAGATCGTCGTTTGTTTCCTCGTCTCAGTTCACGTTCAGCGCAGACGTTGTTCCCGCTGACGCTGAGCAGGGAGCCGTTCCTAGATCCTTCCAGCCCTCTATGACGAGCGCTTCCTTGACACTCGCCGGGTTCCCCATGCTATTGGCTGAGGAGCTGCAGTCGCTAAACCCTTCCGCACTGGACCGTCTCCGCATTCCGATTGAATCAGATAACGCGCTGCACGCCTCTCATTGGGCGGTTGTTGGAGGCTGAAGAGGCTTGCAACGGCGAACTGAAGAGGAATCTTCGAATCTCCGATACACAGCGCTGACACCAAGCCCTTCATCAAACCTTTCAACAGAGACTGTTCTCGTACGGGTGCCACCGCTTGATCGCCACACAGCAGCAGGGGAGACCCATCGCCAATTCCGTCAGTGAACAGCAGGGCCGATGACAGTCTGAGAAGCGCGTGAGCAACGTAATGTCTGGGTCGCTCGCGATGCCCGACAAACACTAACCAGTAGTACAACACGCTTCAAACGGCTTGGCACTACGGGAAGCCAATCTCTTGTGGACTTTCTACGTCATCGGGGACTGCCACCATTGTCTATCATCGCCAATTCAATCAGTCCTTCACGAAACCGCGTCATGCCCGGTTGATTGGCAGCTATCAAATTCCCAGCAGTGAGTAGTTTGCCTTGTGACAAGGAGCAAGATCGTGTTCGTAACGGGGCTGACATCCTCGGCGACCTCCGAACGCACGGCGAGATCTGATCGATTGTCATGCAGCTCTACGCCTGGCAAGCATTTCATCCAGCGGTGTTGCCTTCGCCAGGCGTTCCACGTTCCACAACGCATGTTTGCAACAGCCAAGAACGTTTGAATCTCTCGGCCCCATAGTTCTGACCGCCTTTCTCGCACTTCCCGCGGCGTGACCCGCTTGTCAGGGGCCCAGATGCGAACGGCCAGAGCTTCGGACCTGCAGTGACTGAATAACCTTATCTGAAGAAGCTTAATGTTATTCCATCGTCGTTTCTGCTGCGAGGCGACACACGGCAAGATTTAGTTACTTCGCTTCAAACTCATTTGATCTCTTCTGAGAGGATTCGTCGGGCAACACCTTCGTACTTGAAGCTGAAGCGCGTTGCAAGCGCGTCATCGGACGAGAGACTCCACTGTCGGGCCTTGGACCATGACGACAGAGACTTCAGGAGCTCGTATGCCAGTGCAGGAGCTCTAAAGCCATACATGTTATTAGGTTGCCGGTGCAGTAGGCCATTGTCCTGCGAGCAACCGGATGCCTCAGCAACGCTGGAGCCACTGGCTTTCCATCAGTATCAGGGGTATCTCCCTTGTTGTCCACAAGGGTATTCCCCTGCAGCGCGTCGAGTCGAAGCCAGACGTACGCACGTAGTGGGTCAGGTTAGTACGATATGACTGCTTCGCATAGTGTACTCTGTGTGCTGTTGCATGCTCTAGTTACGTTCAGTTCGTGTGTCGTGTCGTATATCATTGTCAGTACGGCATTTCCGGCGGGGCCGACACCCCTTGAAAAGTCGCGCCTACTTTCCAGGCATCATCATCAAGCACAGCGAGCACTGACGCACAACACGAGCGAATGCTTTGGGTTCGGCCTATGCGGCTTCGGACAAATACTCTGAGGCCTCAGAGTTCGGGTGTGGCTTTGTCCCGTTACCCCTACGCGTGCACCTGGCTTGAGGGAAGGATCTTGAGGCACGACTGGCGTCGATTGCTAGCACAGCAGCAAGGACCCTGCATCTCCAACTTCCTCATACGGCGCAGTTGGATCTGGGATCCCCCTGCCGCGGATCTTTTCATGTCGGCTCGTCGTGGCAGAGGCGCCGCCCACCCGTTCCAAAATCCAACCAAGACATTTGGAAACCGACGACGGCCACGAGCAAGGCCGCTACCCCCGGCGTAGCGACCCCGAAGACTGGCTATTTCATCTGAAGCAATGCTCTCTTCAGATTGTGCAAGTTCGCACAGAACAAGAACTTGTCCGGGCGTGAATGCTCAAGTCCCCAAGCGGAGCTGAAGCTCGAGGCAACGTAGTACATGGTAGGTGCATACAGAAACCGTCACAACACGCCTCAAGTTCGCTCGTGCTCTTCGATGTAGCTTCTCTGAGCCTTGTGTCTCTGGACTACTCAGAATGGGCGGAAATCAGCTTACAACGCTTGCATGCCCTCCGGTAAGGTGTTACATCTTATCGACAATAGATGATGAATTGAAGATGCTACGGTTGAAGCAAGTAGGACAACAAGTTTGGGGACATGCGTGTTCCATCCGACGGCCGGAGCCCTTTCATTGCGAAGCTGCTGTTTCGTCCCATCTCCCTCTCTCTCCTCACGGTCCGCAGCAGCTGGTCCCTCAATCTCCATTTAATTCATCTTTCGTTAGCACAAGCCCTCCCATCACTACAGCGTTTCATCTTCCATGATCGTCCTCCTGCGGTACCGACTAAGCTTACCATCTGGAGCAAGTACATGCTTCATATTTGTTCTAACGCTTGTTCGCTCCAATCCCACACAGGCTACAGACTGCAACTCCCCTCGACTGTGGCCAGAAGTCGATCAAGCTTCCTTCTATCGCATCTCATTTTCACCCGCAAGTGATTGCGGAAAAGACCGGGCAAGCGACCAATCCATCAGCGTTGACGAAAGCTCCGCCTGGCAGTCTCACTTTGAAGCACTTTGTCTCTAATCCAACAGCTCTGGACCAACAGCGTGGGTTTAGCGAGCAAAAACTACACCGGATCGACGATCAAACTGGCTCTGGATAAAAAATTTATGTTTCCAGCGTTCGATGAGACCCTCACCCGTATGAACTGCCTGGTAAGCTCGCCGTTCGGCCAAGACTCTAACTTGCCTGCAAGCGCAACTCCAGAGCAAGGCCACTGACTTTTGCTTCGTTTACGCAGAGCACACCGGCTGTCCTTCATATACGCACCCTTTTCGAATGGAGCGGTCTCTGCATGTCACAGCACCTGAAATACCAATACTTCTAGCTCTTCCAGGCGCGACAACTGCTATCCGTATGTGTAGATGTAGGCGAAGCCATTCAGTTCTCTTTACACAAATTTCAAACTCTAGTCTCCTCCGAGAGGAAGTTCTCACAACTTAGACTAGCGCTGCAAGGCCATCGGTTCCAAGGGAGTGGTAGCGCAATATTCGGTCGAAGTCCGTCGGGCTTTCTGTTCGAGTAGAGTTTAGAGGCCCACGTGACCGACCTTATATGGCAAGGTCGCAGCGGAAAGGAACGAGCCCTGCCACGGCCGCTACCCGAGGAGGCGTAGAGTCCAGAGTCGAACAACCACGCTCCAGTCTCGAAGTCGTGAGTGATCGACCCGCCAGTTGCTCAACGCTTCATAGTGTAACTAAATACGTGTATCCATCAAGCAGTCTGGTCAAGTCTGCGTGTGTATCATCTAGTATGTGTGCCGTACAATGCATCCCATGTTTCTTTCGGCTGTGCCCCACGGTTCTGTTACCTGTGTTCGGTGTAAGCTTACCGCTAGGCCGGTATTGAAACCAAAGTGGCCTGATGTCGAATGCATCGCAACGTCCCCCATGCTTTCAGCTGCGGTTCAGCCAACTCTCAGTGCCCTCAAGCGACCAAGGCTCCAATGAACTTCAACCGGCGTGAGAGGCCCCAGAATTCGATCGCTCGCAACCGAATCTCCTGCTCAGTCTGACCGAACTCCTGGGAACCGTGGGCCGCCGCTCGGTCGTGCCCGCCCTGCAGGATCACTCCAAAGAGACAGTGCGCCTGTTCCATGTCATATGTGACCAAACCACTACTCCACGATTCTTCGGGTGAGCTCGTCAACTTCCTTTTCAGCCTGCTTGTATTTCCTGTTTCCGCAGCGCGCGTTCTGCGTATGCGCCGGCAGACGGGGCTCCGTGTTACCCCTCTCCAGACTGCGACCCAATGGCCGCAGGCCTGCGTGATGGCGGCGCAGGCGGCAAATTGCAACTCGAGGAGGTCCTCGTACGTGCTGCTTATCGATGCTTCTTGCCAGTCAACCGAAACCACCAACATCTCATGCTAACCGGTTATACAGAGCTCTCAGGACCCAGCTTTGAAGCCAGACACGCAAAGCGTCGCTTACTCTGAATCGAGACGCCAACGGGCATCGATCAAAATGGAAGACCCGATCGCGGCGACTGGATACACATTCAATAACGGTATGGCAGCGCCGTGGGTTGCCCAGCCACACGAGAACATGTCGTCGGAGACACACTCGTCAGACGGTTTCTTGCAAGGCAATTGGGAGGAATGGCTTCGCTGGGATCCAGTGTCACAATCTCAATCCCCACCCTTCCCAAAGGCACACGGGCCTGTTGGTTACCTTAGGCCTGAACAAAGACCTCCGCTCCAGAACCGTCGTCAGAGTTCACGCATGGGCGAGCAAGCGTTTGGATTGCCGTTGACCGTATCATCCGCTCCAACCATGCCAGAGTCGACAGCAGCCGCATTCACCTTCGGAGAGAGCGTGACGAATCCACCTGCTTTCCATTTCGACGGCGCAACCCTTAGTTCGCCTGCGAGTATGGAGATGCCTCAAAGTAAGCCTGTCTTCAATGACGCCATATGGAACGATCATCCACAGACGTACTCGAACGAGACAGCCGTATTCTCGCCTCTAGCAGCAGAACATCCGCAACAACTTCAAAACGTTCCTTTGCCCCCTCAACCCACACCTAGCCTTCAACACAGTCCCGGTTCAACTAGGAATACGAGGACCAGTAGCTCGTCATCTCAATCATCGATTGAACCACTGTCACGTCACAACAAGACGAAGAAGCGCAAGTCTTCCACTGAAGATGAGATTGTTGATGAAAAAGACAATCACGCACCTCCAATGAAGAAAACTGCGCACAACATGATCGAAAAGAGGTATCGAACGAACCTCAACGACAAAATAGCTGCGTTGCGGGACAGCGTACCGAGTTTACGGGTGATCTCGCGTTCCAGTGGCAACGTTGAAGAGGAAGAGGATGGGGAAGATCTGGAAGGCTTGACACCTGCACACAAGCTCAACAAAGCTACCGTACTGTCGAAAGCAACTGAGTACATCCGTCACCTCGAGAAACGCAACAAACGTCTCATGGATGAGTTGGCCGCGCTCAAAGCTCGCATGGAATCATACGACAAGTTGGCGATGGCAGGTCCGGTGAACATGACTAGCGGTGTGACCACACCAGAGCCCATTCGCTTTCAGGAAGATCCGTTCGCGGCCGCCACACCTCACGGCATACCGGTGACGCAAGGTGGACCGCAAGGTATGATACCAGTGCCCGAAAACATGCAGAGTCTGCACCGTGCTGCAGTCAGCCAACCGCATTATGCAGCACAACAGCACGGTTATCCCATGTACGCAAACCCTCCAGCTCACCCGGTTATGGCGGGACAGCAACCGATGGTACATGGGCGAATGAGTAGCGGGTTTATGAACAAGCTGATGGTAGGCTCACTGGCCGGCTTGATGATAATGGAGGGGTTCAGTGAGAAAGAGCAATCGGCGGAGGAGCCTGAAGGAAGAGGATTGTTCGCTGTTCCTGTCCACCTCCTTAATCGTCTGGCGAGCTCATGGTCACACCGGCTTCCCTTGCCAGATTCATCACCTAGCAAACCGTTCCTGGCCACTCTCAAGATGTTCATGATCCTTGGCGCACTCGTATACATTATATTACCGTTGTTCGAGTTCAAGCCTAGAGCAAAGAAGAAGGCGGCACCGGCAATACGACTGGCACCAGCTCCGTCACTTGCCTCTCCTGTCGAAGTGCGTAGGAAAGCCTGGCTCACCGCTATTCAAACCGTGTGGGTGCCTCAACATACTTTCGTTTTGGAAGCCGCGGCCTTGTGTTTCAAGACCATCAAGCTCAGTACACGCAAGCTTATCGGTTGGCACGGTTATGCCTTACTCATCGGGTTAACTAAGGAGCAAGAGGCCGCTCGGGTTAAGGCTTGGGAGATTGCTCTGGATGCACAGCTTACCGGTGGTGACGCGGAGATCAGCCTCAGCCGTCTCATTCTTACTCTCATGGCTTCCGGAACATTGCCAGACACACCTGCGCGTCTCATGCTGAAAGCTATGCATATACGCGTTCTACTATGGGAAGCGGCAAGGGCAGGCTATGGCACATGGTACATGTTCGACGAGATCAGTGCCAAACTGGCAAGAAGCTACTGGGACGCGGCGCGCAATGAGCACAGAATGGCCGCGAACAATTCTCCGAATGGGACTGTCGAACCAGAGCCTCTTCCGGACCATCTTGCCGCTCTACTAGAGATGGAAAGCGATGACGTCCTTATTGATAGCATCATCCAAAGAGCATACAACTTGGCGTGGAACAAACCCAGCGCTGAGAACACCGAAGCCGACGCCATCATGGATAGTGTCGTGGAGGACTTTGCCATCTCCTCTCCGCTGGACGCCCTCGCCGCTTGGTGGTCAAGTGTCCTGAAACGGAGAGCCATGGTCCGCTATCTTGACTCCGCAGGCAGTGCGCCAGCGGAGGTCGTCAAAGCAGAACTCGAAATGGCAGTTCGAACCGCGCCCCCGACATCACGCTCGCAGATCAGAGCACTTGTCGCCAGAGCACTACTTCTTGATGAGGAACGCGAAGCCAATATCACTGCGGTCGTCAAGGCCCTTCCGTCCGAGTCAATTGCATCTGCCTCGCAAAGCGACGTAGCTCCACGGGTTGTCCTGATGAACCTCATCCGGCGCGCACCCATCTCAGAAGACGTACACATCGCCCTCACGCTAGTGAAATGCCTCTCTCTCGCCGAGGAAGGCGCGAACAACAACATGCGCTTGAGCGCCGCTTCGGTCATCAACAACTGCCACATTGGCGCGAACAACTTCACGCTGCTCAGCTTTGTCGCCGCGTACAGAGTCTTGAACGCCTTCTCCGAGGACGAGCTCCTGCTTGCTGAGACGAAAGAAGGGCTCGAGCGTATGGCTAGCTCGATGCGGCTGTGGATCGGCCGAGAGGTCGGCCGCAAGACGGGCGTGCATAGCAGGACTAGAGCGAGGATCGTGGAGTACTGTCTTCGCATCAGTAAGATGCTGGTTGGCATGACTGATGCAGTGGACGAGGGCGATGCTGGGTATGTGAGTCAGAGCGAGGACGACTATGAGCGTGTGAAGTTCTGAAGCTCTTCATCATCCAATTTTTTCCCCCGTCAGAATCAAAAGCGGATTGGTTGCTGTGTTGTGGAATTGTGTCTTACCTACGATTTTGGTTCTATATGGGCGTTGCTGGCTGGTATCTATCATTGGGGTGCATCATTAGGAGAGCAAGCGGCGGATACCCCTCACACCTTGGCTTCTTGCCATCAGGCAGTTGTCTTCGGATTGCATCCGGCTGTCACTACTACTTCTTTCATTTTCGTCATGGGTGGATTGTGTCTCTCGGGGCCTGGTGCTGTGCGCGTCCTTGGCTTGATCGCTTGGAGGACGGAACAGACTGTTTACGGGAGCGGCATCATCACCTGGAGAGTCTTGCGATCTCTATTCGGGATGTAACATATAGATCTCATTGACGTCTATCAATGGACATTGTCATCAATGGAGATAATGTGGAGATCATTACGGTGGCTGATGCACGCAGTGATACTGTTCAACTGGTGTACCCCATCGCACTCCAACAGCCTTTCCAACAAAACGCTTTGTCATCAGTAACGCCAACAGAACTTGCACAAGACCTAGAACGAATGAGTGTGCGACCCCTGCTAGTGCCGAGTATACGCTTTCTATATGCTCTCGACATCGAACTCATGACTATCATATCGTCTTGTAGTCGGCTACCATAGAAGAGAACCAGATTCATTCCAGCCATACGTCCCACTACCTCCCCCACTCACCCACCCACCCCATCCCGCTCGTCCTCCCCCCTCCCCCTCCCCATCCTTCCCCATCCTCTCCCACTAATCCTCCCTCCTCCTCCCCTCCCTCCCCCAAACCTCATCCACACTCCCCCTCCCCCTCGTCTCGGGCACCCACCAGCCCACAAACGCCGCAAACCCGGCCGCCAGCCCCGCAAACACAAAATACACCCTGCCCCTCCCCAACGCCTCATTCACGACGGGGAAGAACTGGGCGACGGCAAACGTCGCGATCCAGTTCGCCGCCAGCGCCCAGCTCTGCGTCGCGCCCACGGCCTCGGGGCCGACGAGCTCGCTGGACAGGATGAACGGGACGGGGCCGAGGCCGAGGCCGAAGCTGCTGACGAAGAGGAGGACGGCGATGGCGGAGAGGAGGGGGATGTGGCGCAGGATGGAGAGGGCGAGGAGCAGGGAGGAGAGGCCCATGCCGGTGATGGAGGCGAGGAGACAGGTCTTGCGGCCGAGCTTGTCGATGAGGGGGGCGCAGGAGGCGGTGACGAGGATGTTGAGGGCCGAGACGGCGAGGTTGAGGAGGGCGGCGTTGGAGCGGAGGAGGGTGGCGAGCAGGGAGGTGCCGTACATGACTACGCTGTTTATTCCTGGGGTGGGGGGAGGGGGTTAGCGGGGGATTGAGGGATCGATTGGGGGAGGAGGGGGGATGTAAGTACCGCAGAGCTGTTGGGCGAGCATCACCATGATGACGGCGATGGCAGCTTTGTTATACTCCGGGTGCCGGATCACCTGCCACATGCCGACGACTTCTTTCTTCGCGGCTTTGGTCTTGTTGTTGTTGGAGGAGGAGTGGCCGCTGTGGGTCGACATGAGGTCCTGGTTATCGAGGAGGGTGGCTTCTTCATCTGCCCCATCATACAGATCAGACATGATAATCCCGCCAAACAGCAATATATGGACGCAATGCATACCTTCCTGCTGCTCCGACGACTCAATCCCCCATCCCTTGACCTCCGCATCGATATCCGCATCATGTCCTCTGATCCTGCGCAACGTCTTCTTCGCCCGGCTCGCCTTCCCCTGGTCCGCCAGCCACTTGGGGCTCTCGTCCGCAAACAACAGGCCCACGAACTGCGCGAGCCCGATGGCGCCCGCGGCGCCCAGGACGACGCGCCAGTACTGGCCGTGGCTGAGGAAGTAGCCCAGCAGCTGCGTGATCAGGATGCCCGTGTTGATCATGATCTGGGTGAACGAGCCGAAGAAGCCTTTCTCCGCTGGAGGCCTGCAGTCAGCAGTAACAATCAGCTTTACGGTGTCCTGACAGCAATGGTATTCGAGGAAACATGTCCCCAACTCACGCGACTTCACTGATGTAAATCGGCACCACCACCACCGCCGCCCCAGCCCCCAACCCCGATATGAACCGCCCCGCTGCCAGCACCCCCACGTTGGGCGCCAGCGCCTCCCACACGGGCCCGAACGCGAAGAAGAAGGTCGTCAGCCGCATCGTCTTGAGCCTTCCATACCGCGCGGCGACGGGGCCGGCGCAGAGGGCGCCGATGAGGCCGCCGACGGTGAAGATGGAGCCCACCACGCCCCATTGCAGGGTGGTCATGCGGAGGCATTGGGGGAGCTTGGAGGAGCGGGAGAGGGAGAGGAGGGATTTGCGCTTGCAGGTTATTATGTCTTGCGGGATGTTGAGCTCGGACTACAAGGGGGTTTGATTAGATTGAAGTGTGTATGGAGAGAGGGGGGTGGGCGGAGGATGGGCTTACGAGGTGGTAGCCGAAGAGGAGGGGGCCGACTGTGGAGGTTAGGAGGAGGTAGACGAAGTACCATGTCAGGTCTTTGAACCAGGAGCGGGGGTCCATGGCGCGTGGCTTGGGGAGGACGGGTTTGGGCTCTGAAGGAGGTGGTGTCTGCGGCATGCTGTTAGATCTAGGGGCCATATATTTGTTGCATTTGTGAAGCTAGCAAAGGGAAGGATAGAAGTTTAGCAACGAACATGTTCATACGTGATGGTTATTCCACAGCTCTAGGCAAGGGTGACATGATGTTGACACCTTGCATAGCAACGGTGGATGGAATGCAGGGGCGCAGAGGTTCCATGAGGCTCAAGCGGGTGATGCAGCTCTTGCAGCATCACACCAGCTCCTCCGGCTAAACGTCACACCGTGCTGTGCATGGAAGTATGAATATATGAATATGCAACATGGCTACTACGAGCGCTGCTCCATCGGCAGCTTCTACTGTCAAAGGGCCACCCGCCCAGAATTCAAAGACCAGCGTCCAGGCTGCGTTCGATGGTAGGTGGACCATCTCGTACAAGGTGCTTTCTACAAAGACAAGCAGTTTCCCACGTAACAATGGTCAATCGAGCCGAACATTTCTACAAGTCTATGCACGTATATGTTGCCTTTTCCCTTTCCCTTTCCCTTTCCCTTTCCCTTTCCCGCTCCCCGAAGCCTTCTTCTACCTGATGCTTGCCTTGTGTTCGGCGAGTCTGCATGGCCGACGTGGCCGGCCGTCTCTACCCATGGATGGCGGTCAGACTTCCCCACATGTACCGTTCCTGCCGTTCCACGCATGCCTATCCAAGCACTATTATCTGAGTACATGTAGCTCTCCGTCGGCACACCGTGCGTTGTTTGTTCGTTCGTTCGAATCTTCAAAAGTTGTTGTCTCTTTGCCCCGAGGTTGTAGAATTTCGTTTCTGAGAAAACACATCTAATCCCCTTTCTTTCCATCAGATCCAACAGACTCGGGGAAAATGTCATCTTACACCAGCAAGAAGAGTGTCCGTGACCGCTATAAGATCATCGGCTTCATCAGCAGCGGCACCTATGGCCGCGTGTACAAGGCTGTAGGCAAGAACGGCCACATCGGCGAGTTCGCCATCAAAAAGTCGGTCTATCAAATCATACATATATCTTACTGTCTATACTCATACCACTCCAACCCCAGATTCAAGCCCGACAAAGAAGGCGAACTCCAATACACCGGCATCTCTCAATCCGCAGTCCGCGAGATGGCCCTCTGCACCGAGCTCTCGCACCCCAACATCGTGCACACGGTCGAAATCATCCTCGAGGACAAATGCATCTTCATCGTCTTCGAGTACGCCGAGCACGACCTGCTCCAGATCATCCATCACCACACCCAGCCCGTGCGCCACGCCATCCCCGCCCGCACCATCAAGTCCATCATGTACCAGCTGCTGCGCGGCGTCCTCTACTTGCACCGCAACTGGGTCATGCACCGCGACCTGAAACCCGCCAACATCATGGTTGTCTCCTCCGGCAGCGTCAAGATCGGCGACTTAGGCCTTGCCCGCCTCTTCAGCAAACCCCTCCACTCCCTCTTCTCCGGCGACAAAGTCGTCGTCACAATCTGGTATCGTGCCCCCGAGCTCCTCCTCGGCGCGCGCCACTACACGACCGCCATCGACCTGTGGGCCTGCGGCTGCATCTTCGCCGAGCTCCTCTCCCTCCGCCCGATCTTCAAGGGCGAGGAGGCCAAGCTGGACGGCAAGAAGACCGTGCCCTTCCAGCGCAACCAGATGCAGAAGATCGTCGAGATCCTCGGCATGCCGCGCCGCGAGCAGTGGCCCCTGCTCGACAAGATGCCCGAGTACAACCAGCTGGGCGCGCTGGCGGCGAGCAATTCCCGCGTGAACAGGCCCGTCGGGCTGGACGCGTGGTATGCGCAGACGCTGAAGGCGGGGGGGTATTCCTCCGCCGCCTCCTCTTCCTCTAGCAGCAACGCCAGTTCCAGCCCCGGCGACAGCCCCGGCAAAGAGGGGCTGCAGCTGCTGCAGGCGCTGCTCGAGTACGACCCGGCGCAGCGGCTGACGGCCGAGCGGGCGCTCGAGCATCCGTATTTCTCGGCGCACGGGGAGCGGCCGAGCGAGAACTGCTTCGAGGGGTGCAGCGAGACGTACCCGAGCCGCCGGGTCAGCCAGGACGACAACGACATCCGGACGGCGAGTCTGCCGGGGACGAAGAGGAGCGGGTTGCCGGACGACTCGTTGGTTGGGAGGCCTGCGAAGAGGCTGAAAGAAGGTTGAGAGATACTTGATGAGAACGTGATGATGCACGACTGGCGTTTTGCCGTTGATGTATCTTATGACGAACTCTGTGTCCGTTCTGACTGTTTGTGCTGATGTGCGGGCCTCTGAGCAGGTACACTTCAGCGGCGGCTTGAGTTGGCCGCTCTTTGGGGACGGCGGTCGGATGAGGAGCGCGCGGCTCTGGTCGCGGAGGGGTCACGGCTGCTGGAGCAGTCGAGCTCGTTTGAGCAGTTCATGAGTGAGAAATTGGATGGGACGGGGAAGTCGGGCACATAGTACGTTCAAGTTGATTTGCAGGCTGTAGGAGCACAGCTACGTTTGAAAACTCTGTAGTATTTGTGCCGGGCATTCTAGAAGTAAGGCCCAAGTGCGACGGGGTCTCTAGCGGAAGCACGTCAAGATCTTGCTTCCACATCATCAACTCTCAGATAGTATTCTTGATATCCGACAAACATCTCTAAACGTCCTGGACGTCGGACAACTCCTATATAACCAACTTCCTGACCTCTCACCGTCTGACTTCCTCATCCAGTCCCATCCCCCTCGCAATCTTCTTAATCAGCGCCTTCTTCAAGAACTCCTCTCGCGCCAGCGCCCTCGTTTGCTAGAAGAATTCCATGTCAGCCAACCGTCTATCACTCCGCAAACAAAAAGCCGAAACGCAGAAGAAAAAACTCCAAAGGAGCGGCGAAAACATAAATCTCCCTAGACCACGTACCTTAACAAACCCCTCCCACCCCACCACCCCCCCCTCAACCCCCTTCCTCAAGCACCCCCTTGCCTCCACCCCCGCCCTCTCCTCCGCCACCAATCCATACAACTGCCCCGCCACCACCGTCGGCGCCACAAGCACCTCATCCACATCCGGCCTCCTCCTGCCCCTCGCCTCCCCCATAACCCGATCCGCCTCTCTCATCGCCTCTCCCAGAATCCGCTCGTCGCTCGCCAGCGCCGCGTCCAGCTGCGCCAGCTGCTCCAGCTCGGCCTGCAGCCGGGCCTGCGCGGCGAGCAGGGCGGCGTGCTGGGAGTGCAGGAGGGGGAGGGCGAGGCTGTTGGAGGTGAGGGTTGTGGTGAGGGCGGTGGTGAGATGGGTGGATAGGGCGGAGAGGAGGGCGTCTTTTTCGGGGTTCGGGGGGATGGGGGGGGCGGGGAGGGGGGTGCTGGAGTGGGTTTGGGAGGGGAGGGTTACGTCTAGGGGGGAGGTGAGGAGGTCGGGGGGTGGGGCGGGTTTGGGCGGCGGATGAGGGTGGTGGTGATGGTGGGTTTGGTGCTGTTGGTGTGGCTGGACGGGCTGGGTTAGGTAGGGTGGTGCCGGGTGTTGTCTGGCTGCTGGGTCTTGATGTGGAGGATTGCTGGAGGGGTAGGTCTGTGGTGGTCGGTAATCCTGCGGCGGTTGAGGCGGTTGCGGCGCCTGTTGGTAGCGTGGAGGTGATATCTGCGACTGCGCTACTGGTGTTATCGGGCTTACTGGACTTTCCAGTTCGTACTGTTGCGGTCTGATCTGTCTGTAAGGTGCTTGTGGATGTTGTGCTTGCGGCG
The DNA here is from genome assembly GCA_022813555.1 of Botryosphaeria agaves. NCBI lineage: Eukaryota > Fungi > Ascomycota > Dothideomycetes > Botryosphaeriales > Botryosphaeriaceae > Botryosphaeria > Botryosphaeria agaves. The sequence continues at coordinate 3,167 of JAKLMF010000220.1, read as the reverse complement.
TGAGGGGCGATGGACCGCTGTCACGCCTAGCTTGATGCTGCGGAAACTGTGTAACGCTGTACTGTGCTTGCCGTCCATGAGCTTCCTGTTGCCAATTGTTGCTTGGTCCTTGCCTGCCATCAGCAATCTGCGGCGGTAGAGGGGGCAAAGGCGGTCCATCTTGCGCCGGAGGACGCCGTCCATCATAGCCCGGGCCGTAATTATTAGCTGGCTCGCCGGGCTTTGGCGGCTTCGGTGGAGGTCTAGGTACTTGGCTGGGTGATGCAGTGTGAGTCGGTTGTTGAGATCTACGCCATTCTTCTGGCGGTGGCGGGACTGGCGGAGGCGCTTGCTGGGCCGGCGGTGAAGTTGGAGGCTGTTGTGCTGCCCTCACAGGCGGTTCTTTGGCGAAGACGCCTCGCAGAACTGCTACGAAGTCGAATAGGGAGGACTTCTATAGAGGGAGTATTAGCTATAGGTCGGACGCGGGCTCGAAGCGGATGAACAAGCTGGACGACCCCTGGCTAGATGATAACCCATATGACCGCAGGAGTTGAGAGAAATGGCACAGACAGCCTCCACGCTCTTTGAACACCGCAAACAAGTCCGGGTTATGAAGCCTTACTCACATCCCAATATTTTCCCCACTGAGCCAGATATGGGTGGTAAACCCTTCCATCTCCAGCAACATGTTGCCCGGGCCTGACCAGCATGCTCTTTGCCGGCGTCACATATACTATCGGCGGCTCTCTTGGGTATGCGTGCGGTATCCATAGTGCTATAGGGTATCGATATACCGTGCCTTGAAAGGACGCCGGGATGGTCCCGCTGACGTGAAGGAGGAGCGCCGAGGCGCCATTCTCGTATGCTATTCAAGCGCGTGAGCTTCAGCTTTGGTCGCATGATGTGTGGAGGTAGAGTTCGGAGGTACATACTGTATACCTCCGTCCGGGGAGACAAGGAAGGGTACTGAGAGAGGATCGCGGCGACATCGGAGTATGTGCGATTCACGTCGTGATATTCCTGTAGATATTGGCATTAGTGACATTCCATTAGGCATCGAGGCGTAGATGTACAGTTGTTAGAACGCTATACAGCCAGTTGAGCACTCCTTCAGGTACGGCTGTCATGTTAAGATGTTAAGGGTGCATGGGTTAGGTGGTACTCGAGCAACTCAGCAACGACACGCCGTGATCTCAAGCAATGGCTTGGCCGACGGAAAATGCCCTGTAATGTTGCAAGCCGTAATCGACGGATCATAGCCATTGTATACCGGGCAATGACTGAGAGTCGCGCGTAATATTAAGACATGGCAGATGTGGTCCGGTGGTTGGATGGATACACATGCTACTCTGCTTCTATTTAGACACCAACACCATGTGTCTCTCATCCCGCACGCATGGACTCCAACTTAGTTCCAATTCATATGAACATAGAAGAATATAGATTTACAAAGACCGCAAATCGCCCTAGCCGGTCAAATCATCTCCTCCCGCGAACGCCTGCTCGTCACGTAAGAGCCCCGAAGCAAAGAACGTCGTGCCAACACCCCTTAATGCTGACTCCACTCAATCGTGTTCAGGTCGACACCCTCTTGCACCAACTCCCATAGAGGGCTGAGCTCCCGAAGGAAGGTGACTCGTTCTTTGACGGCCTTCAGGACATAGTCAATCTCGGCCCTGGTGGTAAATCGACCAATGCCGAACCGGATGCTGCTGTGTGCACTCTCGTCGCTGTTACCAAGCGCTCGCAGAACGTAGCTGGGTTCGAGGGATGCCGACGTGCAAGCGCTACCAGAAGATAGTGCGATATCCTTGAGTGCCATAAGGAGCGACTCGCCCTCGACATAAGCGAATGAGACGTTGACGCAACCGGGGTAGTGGCGCTGCGAGTCGCCGTTCAACGTGGTGTGCTCAAGCGACATCAAGCCGTTGGTCAAGTGGTCTGAAAGCGACTTGATGTACTTGCCGTCGTACTGCAGCACCGTTAGCTGTAACCCAGAAACGTGTCTGCGAGACTGTAACAGTGCGATATCGCATTTTCGTAACCCCTGCTGTGTAGCAGCATAATAACGCAACGTACAGATGCGAAGCACCCGTAGACGTCGTTGGACAGCTCAGGAAGTCATGCATGTTTAAAGCATACGTAATCATTAAAAAACGATGTGCAATCTGCATAGAACAATGAGACAAGCTTACCTCCATCTCTTCCTTGGCGATCCTTGCGGCCTCGCCAAAGCCAATCACAAGGGGTGGAGCAATGGTGCCACTCCTCAAACCACGCTCCTGTCCACCACCGCTGATGAGAGGATCAAGCCTGACCCTCGGCCGTCTCCGGACGTAGCAGGCTCCAACCCCCTTTGGTCCGTAAATCTTGTGGCCCGAGATGGACATAAGGTCTATGTTCATCTTGTTGACGTCGAGCGGGATCTTTCCAACGGCTTGGGCACCATCAGTGTGGAAGAAGACCTTCCTTGATCGACATAGCTTTCCGATCTCTTCAATTGGTTGTATGACACCAATCTCATTGTTCACGGTCATGATGCTCACCAGCGCTGTGTCAGGCCGGATGGCTGCCTCGAGCTCCGCCATGTCGATCAATCCATTGCTGCCAACGGGCAAGTAGGTGACGTCGAAGCCCTCATCTTGCAAGTGCCTGCAGCTGTCCAAGACGCACTTGTGCTCGGTTTGGCAGGTGATTAAATGCCGCTTCTTGCCCGACCGCTTGAAAAA